>VUQK01022557.1:0-15549 GCA_015106715.1 Bujurquina vittata | reverse complement strand
TAAGAATATAAGACACACACACACACACACACACACACACACACACACACATATATATATATATATATATATATATATATATATATATATATATAGTTCCCTATTTCATTCAACTTGTATTTTGTATAATTCAAAATTCAAGTTGCACTTAGCTGGCAGTGTTATTTCAAATGCATGCATTGAGTACTGTGCTATATAATAAATAAATTCAACTCCAGTTCCAGAAAATTTGGGATTCTGTGTAAAGTGTTAAAACAAAACTGAATGCAATGATTTATAAATCTCATAAATCCATGATTTATCTGCAGTAGAACATAGAAAACAAACTGAGAATTTGTACCATTTTAGGGGGAGGGAAGGGTCATTTTTCAATTTGATGGCAGCAACACATCTCAAAATAGTTGGGGCAGTGCTGTGTTTACCACTGTTAGCATCCCCTCTACTTATAACAACAGTCTGAGGACCTGAGGAGATTCGATGCTGGGAGATAAATGTTGTTTTGTTCTTTATATAGATTCTAGCTGCTCAACATTCCTGGTTATTCTTTGTAGTATTTTTCATTTTTCAGCTGGAGAAAGGTGTGAACCACAAGCAGGGCAGTTCCACACCCAGACTCCTCTATCACAACGCCATGCTGTTGCAATAGATGCGGTATAAGGTTTAGTGTAAATTGTCCTTCAGAAAAAGAGTAATACCAGGGCCCCACCCTGGAGTCAGGCCTGAGGAGGGTGCTGGTGTGCCTAGTAGCTGGGTTTATAGGGCCTGACAGGATGCAGCTCGAAGAGTAGACATGGGTCTGCCCTCCTGTAGGCCCACTTCCCCAGGAGGGGTCGATTACAGTGTGTGTTGGGTGGCAGTCAAGGGTGAAGGCCTTGGCAGACCCAATGCCCAGCTATCGAGGCTGATTCCTGGGACATGGTATGTCACCTTTCTGGTGGGGAAAGAGCCTGAGCTGAGTGAATGAAGCTGAGCGATATCGGATATAGTCAGGCTCACCTCAATGTACGGCCTGGGCTAAGGAACCAGTCTCCTGGAGAGGGGCTGGACTCTTTTCCAGTTTGGAGTTGCCCTCAGTGAAAGGCAGCAGGCTGTGGTGGGTATCCTTATATCCCCACAGCTTGCTGCCTGTATGTCAAAGTTTTCACAGATAGACGAGAGGGTCGCTTCCGTGCACCTTTAGAGCAGAGGAATAGGTCCTTACTGTTGTTTGTGCTTATGTGCTGAATGACAGCCTTCTTAAATTCATGGGGTGCTCAAGGTTGCTCCATCTGGTGGCTCGTCCATTCTACAGATGATCGGTTTGGAATCCTATTATCACCAGAATGCTGATCTGGCATGCCTAAACGTATAGTGAGGGCGTGCTGGGAATGCCTGGCAGAGGCCCCAGTTTGTGAGATCTTCAGCTTCCACCTCCGGCAGAACCTTGGCAGCACTGGACCATGTTCCACACCTCCATTGTTGAGGCTGCTGCACGGAGCTGCGGCTGCAACATGGTTGGTGCTTGTCATGGTGGTAAGAAGGAGTGCTATCAGGCTTAGTTAGCATGTGAGACTTTGAAGGCAGCTGATGGTTACCAGCAAGTGAAATGCAGCTCAGGCACTGGCTGGAGCAAAAACCTGGGTGTGGGAGGAATTTGGTGAGGCCATGGAAGAAGACTTTCGGTCTGCCATGAAGCGATTCTGGTAAACCATCACTCGACTCAGGAGGGGAAAGTGGTACTCTGCTCACATGGTGCGTAGTGCTGGTGGGGCACTGCTGACTTCAACTGGCTATAGTCAGGTGGTGGAAAGAATACTTTGAGAACCTCATTAATCTTAAGCCTCTGGATTGGCGAACTAGTGTGGTTGCTCCCATCTTCAAGACGGGGGACCCAGGGTGCTTAAAAGGAGAGTTTTTCCATTAGTTAAACCTCAGATTCAAGAGGAACAGTGCAGTTTTTATCCTGGATGCGAAACACTGGACCAGCTCTTTATCCTCTCTCTCAAGGATATTCAAATATGTGTGGGAGTTTGCCCATCCAGTCTACATGCGTTTTGTAGACCTGAAGAAGGAACAAGCTTGAACAGGCTATTCTGTGCCTGTACAACATCCGCAAGATCTTGGTCTCTTGGTCAGCCTGGGACTGCCTCAGTGTCCCTTGGATGAGATGGAAGAGGTGGCTTCTCTGCTTGGGCTGCTGGACCCAAATAAGCAGAAGATGGATTCATGGATACAGCAAATGGATAGTATCTGAAAGTCATCTGTCCATTCACTTCTGCTTTTAATGTTTAAGGTCACAGGGGGGCTGGAGCCTATCCCAGCTGACATATATATCTATAGGTTGCCAGCCTGTCGCAGGGCCACTCACATTGACATGTTCATTCATACCTATGGGCAATTTAGGATAGCCTATTAACCTAACCCCAGTGTGCATGCCTTTAGACTGTGGGAGGAAACCAAAGTACCCAACACAGGAGAGAGAGAGCGGCCCGGGCTAAGGCAAAATCAAACCCAGGCTTTCCAGACGGTATTCTAACTGTGAGGCAGCAGTGCTAACCACTGCACCACCGTGCTGCCCGTCTGAAAGTCATGTCCTTAAGAAACAGGAAAAAAATCCAAGAAAGACCTGACACAGGATATTAGAGATGCATCTGGCCCTTCAGCTGACCCATTTAATGTTTGTCCAAGCCTCAATGGAAATGGTCTCAGTGGAAGTGTGGCTATCAAGAAGCCATTCTTAAGGAAGAGAAATGGGGAGAAAAGGCTGAGGAATGCCAAATTACACAAGAACTGAACTGAAATTCACTGGTAACTTATAGAGTGATGAATCCAAATTTAAAATCTGTGATTGAAACCATCATCAATATTTACAGAGGAGGTCAGAAGAGAGGTTCCACAGTGTTTGTCTACAGTCATCTGTAAAACAAGGTGGAGGTTCTGTCATGGTTTGGGGCTGCATTTCAGCCAGTGGCGTTAAGAAGCTTGTCAGAACTGCTGGAATTATGAACACAGAAAAGTCAGATTTTGATCTACCATGTAACACAACAGCTTCAATTTCCACCATGACAATGATTATCTTGACAGAGAACACAACAGGCAGCTGACATCCAAAGAAGAGTTTTGAATGAAACTATTCCCGAAGTCTGCCTAAAGAAATGATGAGAAAGTTGTCTACAAGTTCAGAATATGATGAAGAATAAAGGTGGTCATACCAAATATTTACTTTCAAGCTTATTAGAATTGTCCCAACTATGTTGTTTCCTAATGTACTGTATTTCTATCCATGTTTGCACATGCTTAAAAAAAATAATCGCTGTACCTGTTTCCCATTTTCTTAGCAAAATATAAACAAATCAGGGTGGCTCAAGACTTTTGCACAGCCCTGTATATCCCAGCACGAAGTGAAGCCAGAATGTGGCAAAACGTGCAGTTCCTCGAGTGGCCACTTGAGTCTGGCTCCCAAAGTGAGCTGTTCCAATTAGACCCCTATATTAAAAAGTCAATTTTTACAGCAGAAATGTTACTGCAATTCACAAAAACATTTTGCTCTCCATAATTTACTTTTTGATAACATCTGCAGAACTTGTTAGGTTGCAAAGGCCTACATTTATGGGTGAAAGATTTTGAATGAAAGATTGTTTCATAGAGTCACAGAACTGGACCTATCAACCTTGTTTGTGGTACATGTGGTGTGTCTATCTGGCAACTTTAACAACTTCTTTCATAGAAACAAACACATTCTCTTACAACCTTTGTAATTGTAGTGGGAAATGAAGACAAACAGCAAGAAAACAAAATGTGAAACATCCACTTTAATGACAGTCAAGGTATTTAATGGACTAACTGACCTCACCTTTATAGGGCTTATAGAATTACTGAAGCCTTTACATAATTCTGCAGTAAGCACCAGTAGGTGTGTGAAGGGACTGTGTGACCACATATAGAGCTACGAAAGAGATAAAGTGCAAAATCCAGAATATAAAATTGTGTTGTGTTTTGTAATTATCTAACTTTACAACTGACAAACAACTGGTGACAATCAATAAATAAAATAAATACTATGTATAAAAATGATATCCTCAAATCTTTTGTTAGTTCAGACATCTGAAAGCGAGGCCAGCTCATGAAAGAGGAGCCCAAATGTTGGGCGATCTTCTGGTTTCTAGGAACAAAACAGGGGGAAAAAAAGGCATTTCACTTTTTGCTCATTTTATGATCAGCAGAACTTCTGTTTGATAAACGCACCTCCTTCCAGCACCACTCCATGAGCAGATGGACAGAGTCCGGGGCCAGGCGTGGCTTCAGCAGCCTCAGGCCTGCGTTCAGGGAGTCCACCACTTCTGCATTAGTACGGTTCTCATAGGGGAGTCGGCCTTCATTATACACCTCCCACATGAGCACACCTGAGGAGGAGACAAGGAGACGGCACTTGTTAAAGAATATAGAAACACATTAGTCAAGCAGGTAGGAACCTTGTATTATTCATTTAAAAGTACAATAGTGAAAGCTAACACACGCCCCTCTAGTCCGGCGTACTGTGTTTGTTTATTTATTTATTTACAGAATTGGCAAAAATCATTTTTTTATCCTGGTTTAAATGGTAATTTGTTATAGACTTGGCCAAAATTATTACTACCTATGCAACTACAAGTAATTAGCATTTATGGTTTTTTTTAACTATTCATATTGTATTCAATTTAATGTAATATTATCTCAGTTAAAACAGCAAATAGAATGACGTGGACATGTATGTATGTTTTGGGTCTTTGTGGAAAAGCCACAGGCCGTGACAGAGACGGCGCTCTGACACAGCTACGTATTTCACCCCACAATGTCTTGATGAAATTCACTGTGCCCGATGCTCTTATCTGCAAACTTGGACCTGATGTTTCTCCATTTTACTTTCATATTCCAAAACTTCGTCCAACAAGAACTGCTTTGACTCATCTATTTGTACATTTATCAAACACGAGTTTGAATTTTTTTTCTTCTTGTAACACTCTTTTGAAAACGGGGTCTCTTCTTTGGAGTAAACCTTCATTCAGAAAGTGACGTACAGTGTGAACAGACGCTCTCGCACTTTGATCCTTTAGATCAACTCTGCTCGGTCTGGAGTTAATTTTGCTCTGGTAGCCTCATCCAGCGAGGTTGGCAACAGTCCCACGAAACAGTTCCTAATATTTTTAGCAGCTGCAGCCTCAAGAAATTCACACTGCCTGAAGATGGCCAAGAAGTCTTCTTCTTTTTTAAAACCATTATTCAACCAAGATGTGAAAATCTTGAAGAATCTCTTTTTCTTCTTCAGACAACTGTGTTCTATGTCTCCTGTCCACGTTCAGTGTAGCAATGACAAAAGGTTTTAGCACATCTGTTTTATACAAGCAGGTCATAACTCCGAAATACAGAATCCTTTTCCCAAAGAACATGTCAAGCTTAAAACATTCTGTTTTTAATCTCCTGTCTAATCTCCACTTGTCTCAGAGTTTATGGTATATCTGCCAGTTGTCACTGCACCATAAAAATAGCTACCTATTAAGCTTAAAATTTGTCCAAAGCCTCCTTCAAAAGCTAAAAAAAAATAAATAAAAAATTCTTAAAGTTGAATATGTAACGTCAAAACCACAGTCTTTTTTAACTTCCAGTTGATTCCTCGTACAATAGAACCCTAGAGTGAACGTGCCGTCAGGGAAACAAAGATCATTTTGATATTCTGTCGCCCAACCTGCTAAATCTGTTCTAAATCTGACGGGCATCATTACTGTTCTGCGACAGCTATGGATAGTGAATCAGACATACAAACCAAACAGCTGAAAGGCAGACAAACACATGAGCTCACCGAATGACCAGACGTCAGACTTGGTGCTGAATTTGCAGTATCTGATGACCTCTGGGGCTGACCACTTGACAGGGAATTTGGAGCACTGTGAGCTTGTGTACTGATCATCAAGAACAAATCTAGGGTGCGGAGAGCGGATGTAAGCCACATGCCGTGATTCACTGTAACAGTAAGGTGATATGATCAAATAAAACAGATTTTCATAAGCATACCTGGTCATGCCAAAATCGGATACCTTAACCTCATTGTTCTTTGAGACGAGACAGTTCCTGGCAGCCTTTGGAAGGAAGACAGGAAGGATAAGTTCCTCAAACAAAGCAGGGAAACGAATGTGCATCGTGAAAAAAGTTCTTTTCTCTTGGGTTACCAGATCTCTGTGGATGAAGTTGGACATTTCTAGATAAGCCATCCCTTCGCTGACATCCAGACACATCCCCAACAACGTATCCTGAGACAAAGAGCCCTTCCTTTCTCGCAGGTAGTCTGTCAGGCAGCCATTGTCCATGTACTCAAACACGAGGCACATGGGAGAATGCTGAGTGCACACGCCATACAGCTGCACTAGCTTAGCATGAGAGAGTTTCCTGTTAAAATGCACACACAGAAACACACACACACAAATAAACTGAGTGGTTTCAAGCTCATGTTACTTAGAGGAATACAGATCTCCACCACGATTGTACTTACATCATAATCCTCGCCTCTTCTATAAATTCATCATCTGACATGCACTCTCCTCTTATCATCTTCACCGCTACCCTATGCTCCCTCCAGAAGCCTCCCAGCACCAGTCCAAACTGACCACTGCCTATCTCGTCACCCAGTATCAGCTCCCCAGGGTTCACTTCCCATTGATCTGTTGAGCAGCAAACCAGTGGTGAACACCAGCACCCACAATATTGCTCAATTAAATGAGCACTGAGGTAGGTTACTTTATACATCATATGCAAAAAGACGAAGATATTTTTTTTTCTTTTTAGCAAAGAGAAATTACATTGGTCTACATTAAACAGACAAGGGCGGATGCATGCAGATCTGAAGCATGATTCTGTGCAAGCCACCAGAGGTCAGCAAAAACAAGATTTTCAGCAACAAACTGTGACTGCTTGGAGACTTTGTTCAGCATACTTAGCCATCAATACAAGAGTAAAACCTTTTGAGAGATCAGTAGTATCCTGGGAGTTGCGTCCATGTTGAGAGACGGGGTGTCTCAGACGTGTTATCAGCCCTGCCAGAAAGAGAGCGATATTAATACACTGGGATCAAGAATTTAGCTGTTTCGTAACTCATGCAACAGAGTTACATGAGAAAAGCCAGCACACTTACCCGCAGCATTGTGTTGGTGGTAATATATGAGCTCGGGAATGGTGCTAAACAGGTACTTCTCTGCCAAGTAAAATGAAGCTGGGCTTGTTTCTGTCTGCCTGATTTGGTAATGCTTCACTCTTGGATTCTTCTCCCCATTAGACCTGATGATGATAGCAGATCTAGTTCAATGCAGAATTTCTAAGGCAAATGTTTTCCTGAACAGATGATCAGATGATCGTATATTTTTCAGCATATAAATTATCATATATCATTATCTTGATTATAGAATTGTTAAAGAGATATATTTATAGTAAATACATAAGAACCGCACAAATGAAAGGTGTGAATTTACCCCGGTGCTTTGGTGAAAACGGACACTGTGTACACTCCCACCTGTCTTGAGTCCCGCACCATGAATGCGCCTTCTTTTGCCTAAAGATAGAGAGATCAAATCACAAAGACTTCCCACATCCAAAAGCACATTTTGCAATACAGCTGGCAGCCGGTTTGATTAACAGACAACGATGGATAGGTGTTCTCCCTTCCTGCTTGCAAAACTTAGCAAAGCAGGAAATTCAGCATTGGAGGAAACATTGTGGTTGTGAGAATTTTTTTTTCATGTTCTGTGTCAACTCGGATTCTTGTTGTGCAGGTGCATATGCAACAATTTTGCAAATGCAAGATTGTTGTTGGTGGTACAGTCACAGCAAAATGCACTGTGTCATACAGGAGTAAAAAAAAATAATCAAAATCCTTATTTGTAATTTTCTCTCTGGTCGAACAGGCCTGGGAGAATAAAACTAATTAAAATGGAACAATCAGTGGATTCTTTCAAAGAACTTTTATTTGTTTCATTTCATTTTACCTCTTTCATTAGCAATTCTTCTGCTCGCGCTCTGTTAATGTTTTTGTTGTACCACCTGCGGAGAACAAATTAATAATGAAATCAGGTTTGCAGAGAACAAAGTCATTCATTAGTAGACGTAAACATTACATATTAAAGGCCCTGAGAAAAACAAATGAATTAAAACTCACTCAAATCTCTCAAAGTTGTTGATAGATTTTTCAGCAATGTACGTACTGGGCACAAAACCTGAGTTCCTAATGAGGGAGAAGAAAAATAAATTAGCCAAGGGGGTCTTCTTATGAAATACGCTGCTATTATTTTTGAATGTAAGCAGTTAGAATGAAATAGTCAGTGGCTATAATGTGCTTTACCCTTTCTCATCCTGTACGAGCCACCAGTCGGAATTGGAGTTCTTAATCAGGAGGTACTCCTGATCTTTCTGAAGAGGTAAGTCACTGTCTCCCTGGGGTGTGTAGTCTTTCAAAGCAACGACCTTCTGTTCCCCTGAATCTTCCAGCTCCATCTGCAAAAGGGGAAATATTATAAAGCCAATTATAAACCCGCAAAGCCATTTGTACGGTATTGTTATGGAGGTTTTTCACCACTGAATTTTTATTTTTATTTTTTTGCCATCCACAAGTCAAAATTTCGAGTTATTATCTCAAAATTAAGCATCTCAAAATTTCAACATACTAACTCAAATTTCTGAGAATTCTTTTTTAAATTTCAAGTTATTAAGTGGAAATTTTTAGATGACAACCCAAATTTTTGACTTAGTTCTGCCGATCAGGATTTTTTTTCCAATGGTGGCAACAAGCTTTCATAAATTATTGAGAGGGTTGAATAAAAAACATGTTCTAATAAAATGTAGCAATATTTGTGAAGAGACCAACAGTTGTTGACTCTTCCTTAGGAGGTTCAAAAATAAATATGAAGTCTATTGCCTTCCAGTAGATTTACATAGACCCAAAAAGGAAAAAAAAGGCTATTAACACACAATGGTTTAAAACCAACTTATAACCTAGTTATTAAATATGTCAAGAGCAGCAGTCTTTAAAAGTATTGTAGGCAAATGTATCAGACATTAAAATTGAAAAATATTAGTTGGTCTACCCCATTTAACTTCAATATTATTAACAACCTCAATAACATTTCAAAAGCACGTGTCGTTTATGTTTTAGATGGCGGTACCTCTGGATCCGGGAGGCTGGGAAGCGGCTTTTTAGAGGCTGTGGGAAAAATAGAAATTTCAAATTGCAAATCTTTTTAGCCCATCTAATTTCACAAGTCTGCAACAATCTCACACTGGATTTGGTAAATCAAAAGTTATGCAACACAATTAGGTTAAGCTCAAGTTTACTCTAACCACATGTATGAAAGATAAATCTTACAGACTTACTTTAAATGGAATCGCACACACAAATAATTTGATTCAGTAAGGATATGAGAAATGGAAATGCTACAAACCATAGCCCACTGGGTCGTACACATTACAGCCATTTGCCAGTTTCTCTGTTTGCTGGCAGCATCTCCATTTTCCATCCATCCAGAAGTTTGGGTGGTATTTTGCAACTAAATTGTTGTTCTTTGTCTCTATATCAGACAAAATATAGGAAATATTATTTGAAATATCCAGCCTTATGCGTTTGCATCGTATACAATCAGTAGTTTAACTTTTACTAGTCATGGTCATGGCTTACCTTCTTTAAGAGCTCTGACCCATTTCTGACGGCAATCATTATCTGGGGCAAATATGTAGAGGTAATAATTGTCATGAAAAACCTGTTGGGAAATTGACATTTGAAAACAGGTTATTTGTGTTTACAGTCATAGTTCATCATACATCATACATAGTGCTTATAACACAAAGTGTAATAGATTTTCATACAGTAACAATAGAACTGATCTTTATGAAGCCAGAAAATGTACCTGAAAAGGGTACTTGAAGCTGCACGGTATGGGCACATCACTGCACACAGTCTCCACACACTTAATTCTGGACAGTTCGATACAACCTTTCAGCATGGGCTTTTTCTGGAAGAATACGACTCAGATTACAGCAAGCAGCTATAAAACAAATCTACAGATCCACTGCTAGTACTGTACTTACCCCAGGACGGCGTTCAGAATACTTCAGATCCTGGGTGTCCAATACAAAAAACCTCTCTTTGTAGTTACAGGGTGATACTCGTTTCTTTTGTTGAGATTTTTTAATCAGAGTTCCCTTTAAAATAACCCTGGGGTACATTTTATCAGCTGCGAAATGCACAATGAGAAATGCTGCAATGTTCTGTCATACCAAGAGAGGCGGCATGCAGCACGCAGAAATGGGGCAGCAGTGACTGCACACACACACACACACGCACACACACACACACACACACACACACACACACAAAGTTGGGGATGAAAACTTGATAGATGTCATAGAGCTTCCGGTATAACGCTGTTGCACACAGCAAACCACATCCTACGGCAACGAATGCCTTGTGCAAGTGAAATACATGCACGCACACATGCACGCACACACACCACACACACACACACACACACAAACACACACACAGACTGTTCAGGCGCTCACAGGCACTTTCACTCAAAAAGCCAGTATGAGTAGCGCGTACCAGATGAAGGATGACTCTTTAACCTTGACACTTTTCAACATTTTCCCATCAACATTCACCTCTAAGGTCAGGACTGTGTCCTGGTAGCATGGTGATGCTTGAGTTAATAATGTCAGCATTAAAAAAAAGAGGCAATTTAAGACAGAAATGGCAAAAATTAAGCTGTTATATGTTTATGGTGCTTTTTAGGATCTGCTCTGTTGTTTCTTTAATTAATCCTTTCCAGCACTGATTTTATATCTGCCTTTATAAACTTTATTTGTCTTTCTTGTTTTGGTTGTTTTAGGAAAAGACACCAGTGACAGTAGAGTTGGGCTTCAGTAATGAATTTAAAAAAAAAAGTAGTTGAAAGTTTTAAAGCAGCTGAGGAACTGATGTCGACTTAGAATTAAGTACTCCAGTTAAAGTTATGGATTTGAAGGATTTAAAGGATGCTTTAGCACCACCACCAGGAAAATGTGCCAACAGTTTGGTATGGATTAGTTGAATCGGGAGAGGGACTGCCATGCACGGTGAAGTACGTTTTTGTTGTCAAAAGAAAACAGATTCAAATAGCCAAAATTTGACTGTAATGTTTCTAATATTTTTAGACAGTTTGAACTGTTTAAATGACAAAATGCAATGATCAATTTAAAGTTTTCAACTGAATGTCTAAATTTGAAAATTTTAGGAGCAAATGTAGTCTTGAATAGGAAACAGATACAAATGTTGTTCCTTTAATAAAGAGAATATTTTGTGTGAGTGTGAATGTGTTAGTGTGTGCACAGAAGGACCACATTACACCAAATAATTTATTTTGTAAATATAAAGGTACAAACTGAAATTATTGAAATTATTGTTTTAATGATATAACAGAAGACTGAGCTTCATATGCCCACTAAACTATAGTGTTTAAAATAAATCAGCTGCATTTTTCCCACCTTTTTAAAATACTGTACAAGGGTAACAAATAAAAACAGTTTGGACAAAGACAAAGTTATACTCCCACAACCTTGAGAATGGGTCTGCATTTTTAAAGCTTTTATATAATGGGTTATATTTATTTTTATACATTTTATTTTCCTCTTTAAAGCATTGGTGGTATTATAAATTGCTGCTTTCTTTTAACTACAAAAATATTTGATATTACCTAATGCAGTCAGGTGCTGGAGATAGTCACTGCTATATTTCAGTATTGTAGTAAAAAGTAAAAGTTTTCTAAACATCAATGCAGTAAAAAAAAAAAAGCTTTTCATTATTAAAAAAATTACAAACTCAAGCGTGACGTCATTACGACCAATCAGCGTTCAGCTTGTTCGCTTCTTACCGTCCAATCCGCGCGACGTAAATCAATGACGTCTATCCATACGATATGGGACAGAAACGGAACATCTCCAGTGTGGAAGGAGCTAAACTAGCTATAAGCTAATGGTCGGACCTAACTAACATCTTACATCTAACGTCTACATTCAGCAAATAGAGTTATATAACAGGTGTGTATATATGTAAATATACTCCTCCTTTAAACTGTATTGTAGGTTAGCATTAAATTTTGATCTACCGATATAACTAAGTAGCAGAGGTTAGCAGCAAAATAGCTAGTCAGTTAGCAAATAAAGCGATGGTTGCACTTTGTTTCAAAGTAAAGAGCTAACATGTTAACGACACAAAGTTTTTTTGATAGCAAAAACCTTTCTTTACTAAACGCTTTTCCCATACAGACAGGTTTTAACACAAATCGTATTAATAGATCTATATCGTAGAGATATCAGGCAGTTTTTGCTAACAGAGGCTACTTAGCACAGCTTTTTAAGCTAAGGTCCTACCGCTGCTGTAAAATACAACACTGGGTTTGTTTCATGTTAGTGCAAACTAGCTTTTTTGATACTACTGACCTTGCGGTGTTTTTTTTTTAAAGCCAGGCTGCTTTTTTTCGGCAAAGACCCTGTTCCTTGTGCCAGTGTCCTCTAAATCAGTTCAGCTCCACCATTTACACTATTTTGTTGTATAACAGTAGGTAAACCGGAGCCTAATGTGTTTGCGTTTACCTACTGTAAACTGTAAAAATTTATCAATTGTGGGCTTTTTAAAATCATTATGG
The DNA here is from genome assembly GCA_015106715.1 of Bujurquina vittata. NCBI lineage: Eukaryota > Metazoa > Chordata > Actinopteri > Cichliformes > Cichlidae > Bujurquina > Bujurquina vittata. Next base: position 2,875 of record VUQK01022557.1, on the reverse strand, counting down.
TTTAGGCTTTGTAATAAGTATGTTTCCTTCTTTTTATATGTTGAAATGCATTCTTGTGTGTCCAGGTCTCCATCATGGGTGAACCACAACAGGTTAGTGCCCTGCCTCCGCCACCGATGCAGTACATCAAAGAGTACACTGATGAAAATATCCGCAAAGGTCTGGCCCCTAAGCCACCCCCGCCCATCAGAGATAGTTATATGATGTTTGGCAACCATTTCCAGTGTGATGACCTCATTATTCGGCCTCTGGAAAGCCAAGGTATTGAGAGGCTTCACCCCATGCAGTTCGACCACAAACGGGAGCTAAAGAAACTGAACATGTCTATTCTTGTGAACTTTTTGGACCTTCTGGACATCCTTATCAAGAGCCCTGGTAGTATAAAGCGTGAAGAAAAGCTGGAGGATATAAAGCTTTTGTTTGTCCATATGCACCATCTGATAAATGAGTACAGGCCGCACCAAGCCAGGGAGACTCTGAGGGTGATGATGGAGGTCCAAAAGAGACAGAGGCTAGAGACAGCAGAGAGGTTCCAGAAACACCTGGAGAGGGTGGTGGAGATGATCCAGGGATGCCTTGCCTCCCTACCTGATGACTTGCCTCAAGTGGAAGGTCCAGACAGTGCATATGATGGGACAAAGGGCGTTCCTGCTACATCTAGTGTTGGGTGTTCCTCTGGGCAGGCCACCAGGCTGAAAACAGAACCTATGGATATTGATGAAGCAGGTGCCAGCTGTATGGCAGTAAGTCAGCAGGAGAAGAGCATCTCTACTTCCAGGAGTGACAAATGGGACAAAGATGCTGCAATGTGCAACATTATTGATGAACTGGCTTAGTTTTATATTATGTTATTTCTTTTTTTGTGTTTTTTTTTATGCTGAACTTGGTGTAAATATGGCCTTTCATACATGGTGTTAAGAACATTGTTGGCTACGTCAGTCTTTAAAATGACTGCATTCTGTTGTTGAGTTATGCTGTATAGGCTGGTTTTACATTAAAGTTCTCATGGCTTCCTGCACAAGTCATTTCAAGAGAGACATCTGTGGTTTTTGCCATACATGTGGCATCAAGAATAATCAGCATTAGAGCAAGTCAAGTGTAACCGCACTGTAAGACAGTGATGCTCAGGGTCTTCAAGCAGATGCTCAGTAATCTCTCTTCTGACTTGGTAAATCTGAAAATGCATCATCGACGAATGTTTTAATCTTGCTGTGGACTGAAACGGTTGGTGAACTCAAATATTTTGTACATATTGCTGTTTATGGCATTTTCTCAAGTTTAGTGCTTCCCAGAGTTTTCTTGGAATGTTTAAATTCACAACCAGAGCCCCGCAGTTTTTGTCAGTCACCAATTAGTACCAAAGTTGAAAGTTGTTTACTTTAAGGTCAGCAGAGTCATGGGGAAAAACAAGATTCAAGTTTCATTTAGTTTTCATTTCATTAAATTTTCTAGTTGAATGTACCACTCCAGTGTTGCCCACCACACGGTCTGAGAACCACTCCTGTAATAAGATGAGCAAGAGAAATCTGCAGTCATGTTCCTGTCAGTGCCTCTCAGTTAATGTGACTGTATTCATTGTAGTTTGTGGACAGTGAGATCGATGCCGAGACCTTTTTGTTGAAGTGACTGGTGTACTCATTCAGCCCCGAAACTGAAACATTAAGAATGAATATGAAAGGGCCTGTGGATATGCTGGCTCACAGGGCCGGATGAATTGGGATTTTATTTAAAATCTATATTGTAAAAATTCTCACTAGTTCTTATAAACATATTTCCAGAATAGAATTATTACACAGCAGTTCCAACTTTGTAAATTGTATTAAATCCAATAAACAGTTGCAGTTGGTGTTAACTCATAGCAACATACACTCTCCTCCTTACCTAGGTTTTGGAACAGTGAAGCCAATCCCTTTATTTTTGCTGTATGCTGAAAACATTTGGGTTTGACATAAAAAAAAACAATGTGAGACAAAAGAGCAAAATGTCAGCTTTTATTTACCAGGTATATACATCTGGATCTGATACTTCAAAAAATTGCACTTTTTATCTCAACGCACTCATTTTTCTTATCAAAGATTTTGGAACAGATACACTTGAAACAGATTAAAGTGAACAAGACTTAATATTTAGTTGCAAATCCTTTGCTTGCAATAACTGCATCAAGTCTGTGACCCACTGATACCACAAAACTTTGTTATTCTATTATTCTGTTGTGAAGCTTTCCAGGCTTTCCGCAGCCTTGTTCAGTTGTTTGCTTTGAGGGTTACTCCCTTCAGTCTCCTTTACAGCAGGTAAAATGCTCTATAGGGTTTAAGTGTGGAGACTGAGTAGGCCAGTCTAAAATCTTCCACTTCCTGCCTCTAATGAACTCCTTTGTAGTTTTGGCAACGTGTTTTAGGTCATTATCTTGCTGCATGATGAAGGATCAGTGTGTTTGTGTCTTTTTATTTGACAGACAAAATGTTTCTGTAGACTTCTGAGTTCATTGTATTGCTGCCATCGTGTGTGACATCAGTGAAGATTAATGAGCCTGTCCCAGAAGAAGCCGTGCAAGCCCAAGCCATGACATTACCTCTACTGTGTTTCACAGATGAGCTCAGTATGTTTGGGATCATAAGCAGATCCTTTCTTTCTCCAAACGTGAGTCTTTCAGTCACCTTGGTAAAGGTCCATCTTTGTCTCATCAGTCCATAAAACTTTGTCCCAGAATTTCTGAGGATTGTGTACTTGGCAAAATCCAGCTTGGCCTTCCTGTTCTTCTTACTAATTAGTGTTTTCCATCGTCTGGTGAAGCTTCTGTTCTTTTGTTCATCAAGTCTTCTGCAACCAGCAGATTGTGACACCTTCACTCCTGCCCTCTGGAGGTTGTTGCTGA
>VUQK01022555.1:0-14738 GCA_015106715.1 Bujurquina vittata | reverse complement strand
TGACGATCTCCATTAGAGATCTTTTTTACAACATCCTATGCCCGCATTGGATGTTGTAAAAAAGATCTCTAATGGAGATCGTCAGCCGCTCAAGACGCCAGGAGCTGTCCGTGGTACTGAAGCTTTTTGGTGTAAAGCATAACTTGCTACCAAACGGACCTATCACAGCTGCTAGGTGTGGTTGTATTCATGGAAGGGTGCATGCCAGGGTACAGTGAAGACTACTGCATCGATTTAACAAAGTAATATAAGTCCTGGCATTAGAATAACCATAGAAATGTGTGTTGACTTATAAATCATTGCCATGCCACAAATGTATAAAGCATAATGAAATGATACCTATCATTTTTTTATTCAAATTTTTTTTCTAAGTTGTGAAGACTTAAAGAAATATCTCATTACAAGCAAAAAAGGAATAAAAATATTATTTAAAGATTGCGCCACAGCTCACTTTTTCCCTTCAATTCAACTAGCACGTCTCCTAAGAAAGACACCTTGAAGTTCAGCTCTTAAAATCATCATATCAATAAATCATTAAATAGACTTCATATTCAATGTCATCAAACATAAGGTTTTCCTTTTACAGTAGACCATTACAGCTTTCTAGCTGTTGTATAGCTAATGGTAGTACAAATGAAGCAAAAGGAATCTTTGATTTATGCTTAAATTTCACTTTTACTATTAGCAGATTACATCGTTATCGTTATCATTTTCTTTGACTATTTCGTACAGGAGGAAGAGCGGTCCATCTCCCAAATCAAGGGAAGGTGTTTTGCTCCCCAGATCCTCCAAACTGGGTTAGATGGTGAAACCCACAAGTGCACTATAGTAGTACAAGCCCATTTAGTAGGTTACAGATTGATGATGCATATGGTTTTAGTGGTTTTCCCCCCTCTAGTAACTCCATCAAGTAAAAAAAAAAGGTCCAGATCTGCTCTATGGTACTTTCAGACTATATTTTTAAAATAGGAATCAAAGCATTACTTACAGCAGAAGCATCACGTGACAGAGTAAAAGTGATTTTAAAAAAACAAATGCTGCAGAGGTACTTAAAAAATACTTCATGCTGACCCCAGCTGAGGTTTGCTATTATGTAAATACTATGCTGACAAAGTATAACTTGAAATCGTGTGACGTTGTCAGCAGGTTCAAATGCCTCCCGGTCTTTTAGCTGGCTGCTTTAGAGGTACAAGCCATGAAACCAAAGCCTGCTTCTACATAAGCATTAGTCCTAGCCAAGGGAGCAACAAAAAGGCCAAAGAACATAAAGATGCAGACAAGACTTATCCAATAACCACAAGTGTTTTATATTCAGGACCTAGTTCGGTGTGTTTAAAAATTGAGCAGTATCATAAAGTATATCATAAAATATATTACAAAATAAAAGCCAATAATGAGACTTTGGAAAAGGTGTGATGTATTATCTTCTTTTGGCCACTTGTAATGCTGCATGTTATAGTCTGCAGCTTTGAAGGAGCAACCAGAAAAAGACAGTTCATCAAGACTGTAAAAGTTATGTGGTAAGTGATTGTGAGAGAAATGTTTAAATTAGAATTTAAAAACTTGTTATGAAAGCCAATTTATGAAAACGCTCTGATACAATTTTCATAATTCACATCAGGATCAAAAGATGTAAGATACCTGAAAAGTATCTTAGAAAGCACATAAGCCTGGCTTTGTACATCAAAGTGAGCTTACTCTCTATGAACCTTACAATCAATCTGATTCTTTTAATTGAAATTACTTTTATTCACTTTCAACTTATATTCAAATCCAGCCAAACAGGAGTTGATTTTTTTTTTTGCAGTTGTATTGGGAATATCATTTGATTTCTGACTTGATGAAAAAACATGAGACACAACTCTAATGATCACTTTCGGGAAAAGACTTAAAGAAACAACGCATGACTTAGAACAAATCATCTGATGTTTACAGACAGTTCACTGATGGCATAATGGCTGTACTGTGGGGATAGCTCAAATCCTCGTCCTGTTCAAAGCACCGCTCTTCAGCTAATGTTGGCTGAGTGCTTGAGACTGTCCTCTGCTTTAAAGAATGGTTGAAGCCAGACAGACTCTCCAGTGAGTTTGACACCAAAAGGACTGTAGCACCACCCTGAGCCTGTGCTTATCAGATCTCTTATATATCCAGACTCATCAAAAGGGCAAGACCTTTTGATGATGATGGTGGGGGTTGAGATGATAACAAAGACTACTGAGACACTGCTTTCTTACACCCTGTTTTGTTTTGTTTTTTGGTATTTTTAATCTTTACCTCTCTGCTTTTCCTACTTCTCTGTTTCCCTGAAGCCAATCAAACTACAAACAAGACAGTAAACAAAGAAACGGTTTATATCGATCCCTGGGCTTTATAGCAGTGGGTAAATGTGTTTATCTTGTGTAGACACTACATTATACTTAGATTAAATACATATTTGATGTGGTGTCTGGAGCAATGAGCAATGCACTGCTTTGAAGCATCCTCTGGCAAGAGTTTATTACATTTTGTTAATACCTTAATTAGGCAAAGCATGAGAGAAATTAATCCCTGGAGAACTGGCTTCTTAAAACATTGTCCAGCCACCCCTGAAACCCAAAGGAATAATTAGGCAGAGCAGAGAGACGTGTTTGTCCCTGAGAGGATTCTGGGATAAAGTTTACCTCCTAGTCTTTGACAGGGACTGGGCTTTTGTTTGCACACAGACTTAACTCTGAGAGGCGTAACAATCAAGAAGCACAAATCAGCTTTAATGACAACAACACAGCTAGTGTTTTCTATCCAAAGAAACTCACTGAAAACATCTCACAATACTGTATGTGGGTGAGCATCTCAACTGAAGTCAACACAAAGTTTTTCAGTTTTAATTAACGGAACATATATTTGTTTGGCAATTAAAACAAACTGACTGCAGCTTGTTTTTATGTCAGCGAGGGAGAAGAAATCAGGAAAAAGGTCAGCAGACATGCAGACGCCCAGGAAGATTTCTTCTAGTGAAGCTTTGTGCTCATTTTTGTTTTCCCATCTTAAATAATCTGTGCTCTCTGTAGTCTCAATCAGACACAACAAATGTGTGTTTAAACTCTGACCCAGAGTGCAAGATTACCCAGCGAGCTACCCTCATCTTTAAAACAGTTACTTGAATGCATTAGTGACTCCATCTGGCTGTGAATCACAGGGTCTATTTCACTGTATACCTCGTTTTTTGCATTCAGCCAGAATGACATTTCTGACACTGAGAGACCACAGCTACAACTTTACATATATTTAACAGGAAGAGGAAGTGAGATTAAAATCTCTTTCACAAGAGAGACAAAAATGCAGCCTATACAAAATAAAGAGTAGCATCTTACAATAATGATCACAGCATATGTACTGTGTGTGTGTGTGTGTGTGTGTGTGCGCGTACCCTATCTCCTCCTTAATGGGTGGACCAATCAGAACAAACTTTGCATGAACATCACACATACAGTAATTATTTACATCTATATGTTTTAAAAAATTATTTATTAAAAATCCAACTTATTTTGATTTTCATTTTGTGTTCATGTCATCCCCGTGCAAATGCAATGTTATAATCTCTGTTTGCATTTGTTTTATCTGTCATATGAAAGCCCGCCTCTGGAATGAGCTTCCCAAAGTCCTGACCTTAACCCTACTTGAAATTTGTGAACTACTTTTAAAATCCAGGTCCAAACCAGAACACCAACTAATTTAAATGAACTCTGCCAAGAAGAGTGGTCAAATGTCCAGCCAGAATTATCCCAGAAGCTTGTTGATGGCTGACAAAAGCATCTCAAGGTGAGAATTGCACCAATATTAGTGGGTGCGTGTGTATATATTTGAGACTATATGTATTCCTCTGACCCTGTGCGAATTAAAGAAAATCCAAACTTGTGCACTCAATTCTTGATTTTTACAGTCATTAAAATTGCACAATATACAATCATTGCACCATGGAAAAGGAACAGCTCAAAGAAATCATTAAAAGCCCAAAATCACCTTGACATTCATGTTCATAATGAGTGCATGTAACCTTCTGATCACAAGTGGTCAGGTCAGACAACTGTTCTTATTATTCAGTCTTAGCAACTTGCAACAGTGTTTCCCTCTATAAAATACAGTGTTAAGTTAAAAAATAAGGTTGAATCTAAAGATCCAGATTGACTCATTTGACAGGCTGATTTTGGTCTGTGAGCCATATTTGTGACACCTGTGCAGGTAAGAGCCTTAGTGACTTCACAGAGCAGGCCAGGGGATTACCAAAGTCAGTAGGTTGTGTTCTCCCTACCATAAAAAAATCATAGCATCCCACAGCTAGTGCGGTAGAAAATCACAATCACATTAATCCCCAATGGTTTTGCTGCATTGACTTTAAATTTGCGCAACGGAATACAAACATTTTGTGCAGCCAACCTTGGCATTTCCGTACTTCCAATTACCCAGAGAAATCCTTGCATTTAAATGGTCATAGAGACGGAAAACAAATTTAATAAGTTGCATAAGCATCCTGACAAACTGATGCTAATCTTTAGAAGGGTAATATACAGACTCCCGCCAGATGCCTTCATTTAAAGAAAACTGAAAGTGATGCACATCCAGCCTGAGTAAACAACCAAATGAAAAGTGGAGGAGGCAGAGGTGGAGTTTATTGTGTTTGAAGGGATCTGTATATTTAAGAGAGAGAGCATGAAAAGACTTGATGCTGAGTGCATTCCACATTAAATCATTTTCCATCAACAAATTCAAACACTTCAAAATTTCTAAAACCTTATTCTTCCTTTAACTCAAAATACACACACACACACACACACACACACACACTAGCAATAGTACACAGGTAGCGAGAGTGATTTGGCCTTAAGCTTATTTTATGTTTGTGCTTGTGTGTATGTGGGGGTTTTTTTCTTGATAGCTTGTCTCCTGAGGGCCAAACAATGTAAGTGAGAAAGCAGCTTAAGCACAAACATACAAATAAAGTGAACGCACACAGGTAAAAATAAATGAATAAATAAAATTCTGTATAGGAAGGTTCGTACATGTCAATCAAATCAATAGTCCTTGGTCAGTTAGCTTTTTAGTGGTACTGCAGTACTACACCTTCATGTACAAGTAGAATACAAGAAATAAGAAGGCAAGAAAAGGTTCCTGGGCCTCTTTGCCAATCACTGTTTTGTTTATTTGGGTTTGCTAAGCCATTGGACAGCGTTCTGGATGGGATCGCTGGGAAGCGGCTTAACAGAGGGAGGGAGTAACACTGCATACCTGCCCGACAACCAGAGAGGAATATTTGTGTCATATGTCAGGGTCACCATTGGTGCCAATCCAGGTCCCACAGCTGACTGACCCAGAAATGAATGACTCTAGCACTAAAAAACTATCAACAAACTGCACTCAGTCGTTTGCCATCACAGAGAATGACTGCCTGCGTGATGGTTTAAATTACCTAATGGATGAAAATGAGAACTCAGGATGCTCGAAAGAATGGGATAGGAGAAGGAGAAGGAAGGCAGACAAAGAGAGGGGTGATGCTGGCGGGGTTTGAGACAGCGGCACCAGGAGGGTTGTTAGGCACCAAGGAAAAAAGAAGAGTCAGCAGACCAGAGAAGCTATAAATGAGGGAGTAATGAAGCCATGCAGGTGGGGGCAGGTGATCTATAATAAATGAAGGTGAGAGGGGAGGAGACAAGAGGCTGTTAGCTGGGCTTTGCTTAGCCTATTATAAACAGGCAGCCAATGAGAGACTCTCTGACTGACCCCGATAGAAGGCAGGGAGCAGGAAAGGTTTGGTTGATTTTTAATGATGTTCCCAGTCTGAGAGTAACACAAAGAATAGATGTGCTTTTTGTAGCCAGAATCAAGCATTTTTCTACAAATATATTTTCTCAGCATCTGTTTTTGTAGCTTCTTGACAATGAAGGCAACACTTTAACTTCATGGTGGACTTACTACAATCAGTAAGTATAGGGATTAAACACCATTATGTACAGCTTCAATTTTGACTGCAGGGTTAAATCAACATATCTAAGCCAGCCTACGCAAGTTTCATACTGACCTTACTGACCTTGTGTAAGGTTCAAATTCTGCTTTTGTCTCTTGACTACCAGTTGCTATTGCTAGATATAGTACACACAAAGTAAACAGCAAACACTTGAGCCTGATCATGTTACAACACAAATCCAAAGATTCGATAAAAAATAGCTGTATTAGATCCAAGAAGACCACCTTTACTATTTAACCTCTAAATATCATTACCAGAAGGGGCCAGCTCCTCTGCTTGCAAAAATAACTCTATGAATAAAAGGCCCCACTTCTACTTCTTGATTTATTACCTCAGTAAACATTTTCCTAATGAGTTTATGGTCTCAGTCGGTAATTTCAAGCCTTCTTCATTATGGTGTGATGTTTATTCTATAAATAATGGTCATACGGAGGGTGAAAAACGTAATATAGAAGGGTATGGCTTGTCCTCCATCTGTTTCTGGGTTCCCAGCAGACCTATTCTTTGCACAGTGTGTTTATTTAAAAGAAAATCAAGATATTGACATTACATCTGAGGAACTCTAAGCTTTAAAACTGTAGTACACAAACCAATGGGTGATGTCACAGTGACTACATTCATCTTTCATGTCCCAGTGACACTTGTCACTTGCCACTCAGTGGCATGAACTGATTCAAATTTCTGGACCCAGGCAACATGCCATCCATGTAAACAACATGCTGAAACTTGCTTTTCACGTGTCTGCTTAGTGATATCAGCTCTTGGTATAGCTGCTTTAATTTTGGCCCTCGGGATTGTGTTGTTACACAGATCTGTCAATCTTGGCCATGGAGGTCACAAATGACAATTGAGCAATGTGTGAACTTTGAGTCATAAACTCATAAAACAGGCATTTATAAGGAGGGTATTATGACTATGTGATATTGAGTTAAAATGCTTTGGTCAAACCTTTTTTCTTTTTTTTACTTAAGGAACACTCAGTTTTACTGAAAAAAGCCATCAATGTTGTTGTCATGGTCTAAGGCTTTGTGTTGCAATGTTTTCAGTGACCTAAAATGCAGTTTACATGCAGATGAAAGATAAAAATACTCATGTACGTGTTGATTGCGCCTTTGCCATGTTTCCTGTGTTTTCTTTTTCCGTGTAGCTTTGTCGTTTTCATTTCCTTTAGTGTTTTCAGAGTTCTGCGTTCATATTGGTTCTTTGTTTAAATTTGATTTACTTCAGCAGTAAAGTCTTCTTTTTCCCCCCAAGTCATTTAGCCTTCAGCCTCCTGCATTTTGGGTCCTAACCTTTCCACTGACAGCTGTGGATTATGGAAATGTCATATTTTGGGATGTTTCATTAGAAAGCTGGTTGACCAGATCTGATTTTGTCAAATTCAAAAAGGGGCGTGTGAAGTCCATTTTAAGGGCATTATTTATGAAACCATATTCTAGCTCTGTGTCTACCCTAAGCTTTTCTCCAGTCCTCTGACAGTTCTCCCCTTTCTGATCAAAGAAGTGTGATCAAAGAAAATCACATTGTGTACATGAATCTTATTCTACAAATAGAATTAACTCAAACATAAGACACTGCAGTGCAGATTTTCTTGGGCTGAGCTGATATTATCTTCAGCCTTTGTCAATGAGGCTTAACAGCATCATGATGATACACAATTATAATGGTTCCATTTAAACAAAATTAGCGAGAATGCATTTCCCTAAAAAAATAAATAATTAAATCATCTGAGGGCTTCTCAAGTCTTTTAAGAAGTGTTGCTAAAATGTTCTGGCTACTCTCGCCAACATTGAGATTTATTTACTGAGACACCCTGGTACATTGCTCCAGAAATTATTTCAAAAACCCGCCGCAACAGATGACTTGATCAAAGACTGTTACAAATTTAACAGAAGCTGTTAAGCCTCAATAGCGCCATTAGCACTGAATTTGGCAACTTTCTCTTCTCTAGAGAGCAAAATATATTTAGGCTTTTTCTTTCTTTGAACAACTAACCTATGCTATCACTTCCTCTTTAAAAGGTGCCGTGTCATCCAAACAACCACCCTTTCCGACATGCTGTGTAGTCGTGAAATGCACAGCTATGACTGTTACAGTAAAGAGGGCTGTTCAGTGAAAAAGCCTGTTGGAAATGTGTCTGTCATGGTCCAGATTGCTGAGCGGTAACTGAAACACAAGCTTTGAATCCAGAAAGGCTGCTGATAAAACAGTCGGCAGGTCAAACTCCACTTTAAAATCAGTATACTCATCAACTCTGGATTTTTCTCTGAAAAAGAGAAAAATATCCAGTGAGCAGCAATCTTCTGGGAGAAAATTGCTTTCTGATGTCAGAGGTCAGTGGAGAATGGCCAGACTGCTTCAAGATGACAGAATGGTTATTTGAGTTACTGTTGCCTCTCATTGCTATCAAAGTATGTAGAAGAACATCTCTGAACACACAAACACCGAACCTTGAATGCAACATGCCACTCCTGTCAGCTAAGAAGAGGAAACTGAGGCCATAATTCACATGAGCTCACTAAAATTGGACAACAGAAAATCAGAAAAATGTTCCTTGATCTTTTGAGTCTTGATTGTTTTTGCAACATTTGGATGTACAGTCCGATTTGGGGTAAATAAAATTACAGTTTAGATCCAACCTGCTTTGTTTCAGCAGTTCAGACGGGTGATGATGTAATGGTGTGGGAGATTTCTTTCTTGGCACACTTTGGGCCACTAAGTACCAACAACATTTAAACACCACAGCCTACTTGAGTATTGTTCATCCCACCTTCTTATGGCTGATTGCAGCAGAATAACATGATACATCACACAGCTCAAATCATCTCAAACGTATTCCCTGAGCATGACAATGAGTTCACAATATTCAAATAGCCTCCCAGATCTCAATTGAATAAAGCACCTTTGGGATGTGGTGGAATGGGAGATTCACAGCATGGTCATGGATTGCTGTGATGCTGTCATGTCAATAAGGAGGAAAACAATACAAAAGCTCTTCATAGGGAAAGTAACCCATAAACAGAAGACACTTCAGGCAGCCAGGAAACTGCAAAACACACAACTATCTGACAACATCACGACAAGGAACAGGAAGAAACTAGGACTATGAATACGTAAGGGTTAATGAGGAGGGAGTGGAAACACCAAGTGAACAGAATAAGACTAAAGGAAGCAAAAAAATATATGATGCACAGTGAATGGAGACTAGGAAATTAAAACAGGAAGTAAATAACAGGAACACAGAATGCAGACTCGACACATCAGCGGGCAGGCACACTGAGGGAATCAAACATAACTAAACCAGGAACAAGACTCAGGTAACTAAACTAAGAGGGTCTGAGGACAAATATAAAATAAGAACTTGACTGATTACACTTGACAACCCTAATAATAAAATGATCTCAAAAGGAAAACACAAACTCAAAGTTTGGTGTGCTTTGATCTTTTCATGTATGCAGTATAGATTAATGGACCTTATAATTCCAACTTGCAACATTTCTGTGGAATTACAAACTATGTGGTCATAAAAAATGTTCTTTAAAGCTCTTCTGATAAAAATTTACATATTAATAAGTGATCAAATGATTTAATATGACGCACTGATGAAGATATAACGAATGGGATCCTTCAGTTTTTCTCAGCTCTGCAGTACTATTAAACATTTTCATTCCTCTGGTTTTGATTTATGGTCCACAGTTTTATTGTTTCTGATCAAACTCAGCACTGTCATTAACATATTTCACATATCTATTGTCCTCAGGACATAAACAAAGCTAAAATGAGAGTGGATGCTAGAATTAGTTTCATCAGTTGTCCTGAAATATGTCTAAATAATGCCAATGTGGTTCCATGTCTGACAAATGTGAAAATTTGAGTCTAAAAGTGTTCCCTAGGACTTTTTACAAAGTAAAACTAAACTTAGTAAAGTATAAAGTAAGGCAATTTGTGTTTAATCGATTGTTTCTTTGTTGTAACAATGCTTCTTGGCAATAAATGTTATACTGTTAGAAAGCCTGTTTATTTCCCCTTAAATGGTGACACATTTGTAAGGAAAATACATTTGTGGGTTGAGCAGCAGTTGAGTATGTGTGTCCAAATCTTCCATGCCAATGCCAAACAGCTTATTCTGCTGTTGACTCTTGTTTGGTGTCATTTATTGGACTGGATGATATAAGTCTGAAGTATCAAGACATAATGACATATTAACAATTTATTAAGCGAACAAACAGGGGCCTGTAGAAGAATCACACACAACCACAACAGCCTGGCACCTCCTCCTCATGCTGGTCACCACTTGGTCACACGCTGCTGTGGGACCGCCTCCAATTCTTCAACCAGTTCAAAACAAGAGTGAATAGTCAAATAAGCTGTTTGGTATTGGCAGAGAAGATTTGGCAAGTTTGTCACGGTCGCAACCCACAACTCTGCTGCTCAACCCACAAATGCATTTCCTTACAAGTATGGCACCATTTAAGGGAAACAGGCTTTGCAGTGTTACAGTATACGAATTATTGCCAAGAAGCGTTGTTACAACAAAGAAATAATTAACCAAACAAAAATTATCTCACTTTTTGTTTTAACATTGGATCAGTTTTGCATTTACAGCTTTTTGTGCTGCCACTTTCAGGAGACTTTAACAAATGAAAAGAAAATTAACAGCCTTCCTTTTTATTTATTTTTTTTTTCTGCAGTTTTTCTGACAACATAGCTAATTAGAACAAAATGTTTTAGCTAATTAACGATGAAATCTTAAATATCACAAGCAGCCATAAAAGCACCAGCACTCCATATTTTAAAATTTTTAAATGAATTGCCTCATATACAGTAAAAGATATGATGGACTGCCTATCTTAAGTAAGACTCAAGTCTCAGCAAGTTGATGTATGCATTATATTGAAATGAGGGAAATGAATGAGTGACTCAAACATAGGAAATCAAAGTTATGGTTTGGAAAATGGCCATCAGTAATGCAAAGTGTACATGATTTGCAGTTAATGGACTGAATCACACAGAGCTGCAGTTTTGGTCTTTTAATGGTGTAGTATTAAAAATATTTATGACACAGATATATCATGATCACTCAAAAAAAGAATTCTTAGTAGTTTTTTAAATGAGACAAAGCTTCATTGAGGGATCCTGAAAACCGCGTGAGCAAGGTGCTAACATGCTTCGAAGCTTTTTTTTTTTTTTGCTGTAGTCAGTCAACAGCACTCCTGGAGCCCAGTTATAAATCAACATAATGAGGCATAAATCAGCATTAATTAGCATATGGGTTACGGGTGCACTGTAAGATACATAATGGCAGATGACATATATTCTCCATTATTGACTCACACAGAGCAGTAGCAATCACCACCTCATCTCTCCCTCAGCCTTTTTTCACTAGCTCATCATTATTTGCAATCACTGTAGTGTGTGACTTCTACAAATTGCAAGTGTCAGTGCAGGAAACCAGGCAGACGATGCTTTTCACTACGAAGACTCGTCCACCGGCACGCCAATGACTCTGATGAGGTGGAGGGCAGGAAAGTCATGACAGAAACAATCTGATAAACGGCTGAGGTACGGAAGTCACAGCCAGCAGAAGTTAATATTGCTCACTACAGTGAAAAGGCTGAAAGTAGTACAGCTGGATCCCAATGAAAAACTGAAAGCAATAATGTAAACAAGTAAAGTCAAACATGTCTCTGGGTGTCTAAAAATGCATTACACTAAAATATTTAAACCATCTGTAATAATGCCCTCTATTTATCCCTCACTCAAACCTCATCTCTAAAGGTGCACTTTTCCCTGTTTCTTCCATCTTTGTTTCTCCTGAGTGGTCTCTTCACCCATCTTCCTTTCTTTTGCCACACAGAGCGCTCATTCAGGCCAGGGGGGTGTTTAAAGAGTTGCCAGTCAACAGGGAAGCAGTATTGTCTGTGAAGCTCGGCTACTGGACGGCAAACACACACCGCATAGAGGCCCAGCAGTGATCTGTCTGCTGAAGCGTTTCCAAACGCCTCTCTCAGTCTGCCACTCTGCATAATCAAGCCTCCAAACGCAGCATGCCGTTCCGGCTCCCTTGGCTTGGCTTTATCTGAAAAGACAGCATGTGTAGATAGACCAGCGCGGAGAACAATTTGTACAATTGGTGGCAAGAAAATGAGTGTATATATTTCAGCCTAAAGGGCTGGTGTCCAGCTGTTGGGTCCCTCGTGTATTTGGAATTGGGAGGCAGTTGGTTCTTTTCATCTCGTCACTTCACAATCTCTAATTATCTTGTGCATATAATTTAACTCCAGCCCTCTCTTTGCACTTTTCTTGCATCACACCTTTTTTTTCTCTGACCTCCAGCAATTCCTGCTGCTAATTTAAGCATGTTGAGTGTCTTACATTGTACTACATAAATCCAGTAATGGACAACACGGTCAACCAAAAAATGTTGCCTTTAAGTGTTGTGATATTAGCTTATGGTTCAACAGGGATAAATAATAACAACTATGTCATAACCCATCACGAATTGTGTATACTATCTACTTCACCTCATAAAAACTTTCTACAATCAAAGCCACAGAACTACTCTTATATTTAGCATCCTCAGCTGCATTTCATGTAGAACCAAATAATCTTGCTCCACTAGTTTCCATAGAAAGAGGCAGGCATAATAATCACAGCCTCCAATGCATATTTTAGCATAGAAAGGCATGCCTGGGGCAATATGAATTTGCTTTTTTTCATGTTGATCTTTCTCTTGTCTTCTGGAGTCAAATGAAACAAAAGAGCAGCCAAGCTGCTGTTTAGAGCCTTCATTATGGTGATGTAATTGTAAAAGGAACAGTGATCATGCTGCCACAGTAATGTATCATGTCAGCTATCATATACATCTGTGTAAATGTTGAATTATAAATGCTAAAACATCTGCTTAAATTAGCTTTTTATGCATGATCAAAAGCAAAGAAAAGAAAACCATCTAATTTCTAAGCATTCAAATGGGTTAATGATTCAAACAGAAACATGACATCAAGAATTGCTTGGATGTCTGTTAAAATGGTTTCAGGAGAAATTTGCAACCATTTTGCTGTCTTTCAGACAGTTACATCTGCCTGTTCACGACATTGCTAATAAAAGTGACTGCATTCGCTTTCAACAGTATTACCTGTCATTGCCATTTGAGCTCCCTGTGTGATATATTACTTTTGCCTTCAATATTGAACTAAACTCATCTTCAAATAAACCCTTTGATTATGGACATTTTCTATAACTGTCATTTTGTTTAAGTTACTGCACCACATCTTAGCTATATATGCTTGTGCCATCAGATGGAGAAAGCCTACTGCTGGTGTCTACCACGATCTGTATTTAAATAATGGACTGAGCTGAGCAGCATTTGTGTCCATATGGTTGCCTCCAGTTCCTCTCTAATGATCTTGCTGAAGAATAAATATCAGGCTTTTCAGAAATTTGCAGGGAGAAAGGCTTTTATATAGAGCTGTGTACACTTCACTTTCGTAGGGAGTGTTTTATGGCACAGTGGAACTATGATGGCTCAATAAACAGTAAAGAAGGTGTAAACCATTTATCTAAGCAGGATATGACAATTCCAAAGAAGCAACTCACTTTGTAAAATATCTTTACTTGAAAGAAAAATTTAGGCAAATGTGCTTCTGATGCGTATTTTGGTCCATGCTTAAAATGTCTCTATTTTCTCTTCCTTGCATCCACGCACATGTACATACACTACTTACATACATGTGCTGCCCCACATCTTCAGAGCTGACATTTTTCCCTTTTGTGCTTTATCTTCACAAAGCTTTTGTTAGCCTGTCAGTTCCCTTTAAAAATAACCTTTGAAACTTCCTGATCTTGATCCAATGTGTCTTATATATAAAGACGTAAGTGTGTTGGGAATAACATTTCAGTTACAGAAACTGAGGTGTTATGAAAGGAAGGTTGATATATAACATTACTGTGTGCCTGGAGTAATAAATGTCATTCTGATCGCATTTTTATGTTGCCCCTGAGTGACTGAATGTCATATACATTTTAACACTACTTTAAATCTGTTCAGGTAATTACAGTGGTAAAGTGAGCCCACTCTATATTTTAATTCTTGGACTCCTTTAAGATCCCATCCCCCTCCTTTTAAGCCCACTTTTCTCAGATTGGCTGCCCCTTGCAAACAGATGATCTGAAGGTGGGTGGGGCTTCTGTGTTTACAACCTGAGCGGTGTCACTGAGATGACCATATTATGGATATCTACTCTCTTGGAGAACACACAGACCTAAGAACAGAAACTGTCTGGAACACAGCATTTAAGGCAGTCTAAAAGCTTAGTTGTTTACCTGCACGTATTACTTCTACATAGGCCGACCTCATTACAAGAATTTCATAAGAATTCAGTTTTGTTTATATAGTGCCAAATCACAACAAGGTGCCTCAAGGTGCTTTATATTGTAAGATTAAGACCCTACAATAATACAGAGAAAACCCCAACAATCATGAGGAAGCACTTGGCAACAATGGGAAGGAAAAACTTCCTTTTAACAAGAAGAAACCTCTGCTAGGCAGAACCAGGCTCAGGGAGGGGCTCAAGAGGGGCCTGAAAGTTGAAGGCACTGCCTCCCATTCTAATTTAAATACCCTACGCACCGCAAGAAAGCCAAGCTCTGAGAGCAAAGTGCTCTATTGCTGTGATACAGTACTAGTAAGAAGTAAGTAAGAATTTACTTGTATAGCACATTTCAGCGGCGAGGCAAT
>VUQK01022544.1:0-10741 GCA_015106715.1 Bujurquina vittata | reverse complement strand
CCCGGGTTATTGTGCATACTGGCGCTCTGGGATACTGGGTGATCAATAATGTTATTGATTACATCTGTACCTTTCCTTTTAGGCAGACCTAAAGGACTCCGGTGCCAACCCTTTACTGTGTCATTACCTACTTTACTGACCACATTATCCATGAGCACTAACCCAGGATGTATTTTTACACATTACATTTATGTTAATGCACACAGATCTGTAGAGTCGGTCTGTGCATGCTGGTTATGAAGAGAAGTGGCGCCACCATGTGGGTTATTAGAAAAACAGTCACAACCAGCAGATTTTCTTTTAGTCAATGAAATAGTGATTTGGCAGAAATATTTAAAAGCCACAAACTCGCTGTGTGCATCATCATGCATCTATTGTCTTCCACAAATGAAAGAAGAAAGCTCTCTATTAAGCTTTAGTGTTTAGGCAAATATAACACCTCATACACATATACGCACACCTCATAGACCCTCTTAAATGTGTTTCATAAATGTATTTCATATATTTTACTTCTTCAGTTAATCTGATTTTTTTTTAAATCTTGATTTCTGAGTATATATTTCTGAATGGAACTTTAAAACACTTCTAGTAAAAACTGATTTTACTTTAAATGCAAAGGGTGCACCGAGTTTAAAGTAAGAGTACTTGCCAGTGTGAATTTACAGAAAAATACAGGTGACTGTTGTTAAGGCCTGAAGAATCCAGTTTGAGTAGTCCCATTTGACAGTGTAACTCAGGGGTGTCGACCTCGAGGGCCGGTGTCCTGCAGGTTTTAGATGTGTCCCTGATCCAACACACCTGAATCAAATGGCTGAATCGCCTCCTCAGTATGCAGTCAAGTTCTCCAGAGTCCCGCTAATGACTTCTTTATTTGACTCAGGTGTGTTGAAGCAGAGACACATCTAAAACCTGCAGGACACCAGCCCTCAAAGTCTGGAGTTTGACACCCCTGGTGTAACTGCAGATTTATATGTCCTGGCTCCTATGATGGACAGACTGGTGACCTGTCCAGCGTGTACCTCACATCTTTCCCTATCACAGCTGGGATAGGCAGCAGCTTCCCTGTGCTGAGAAAAAGGCTGGATGGATTTACCTTTCATTCCTAAAGTAACTGGGACTTCTGTGTACTTATAGTGTTTCCATCCAGGTTCTTTTACATATTAAAAAAACAAAACAAATAAAAAGCACGCCTGTAGCACTCCTTCAAAGTAGAAAGAGTTTCTCTCCAGATGTTTCTAAGTGCCTCTTCAGCTTGTTGGGGTAAAATTTTACCATAAGCTGACTTCAAATGGTTGTTTACATCTCCAAAGATACATGACAGGAGGTGGCCCTTGTGATACTCTCTTCAGATAGTGGTTTTCCTGCATTAGCTCGGTTTTCCTTCTTATAAACTTTCTTCATATTAATCAAAACTTTAATGTGTCAAATTTTTAATTTTGCAACGGTGCCAATAGACAGGTTCCCTTCAACTAAAGTTTTTTGTTTAATGTTTTGTCAACAGGACATCATCTAGAACAATTAGTATACACTAAGTGCTATATAATAATCTTTATAGCTTACTGGCTTTGCTTTTTTTAAATGAATTTATTTCTTGCAATAGCCAGGACATAAATTTGGAATAAGGATGGAGCACGTGTTTGTCAACTCCAAACCAACCACAGTTTGCAAAGCCTCTTCATACCCTATTCAGTCTATTTTTGGATACACTGTGCCATTCAATAATCCCTTCATTTTGGATACGCCACTTGGAAGTGGAGCAGTAATCTGTGTGTCAATGCTGTGACAATGCACAACTGTAACTTTTACAGTTGTTACCTGTTACCTGAAATGCAGCACACTGAACAGCAGTAAGTAGCGTACATGCTGTGGACACCATGCACACTGAGCAGCTTATTGTTTTAAGTCTCAGTGTAATCTACATTCTCTTTGCACACTGCACTGTGGGACGGTGAACACACAAATAAGCAAGTATTTTGAATGCACTTGATTTTGAACTGTAGGCTGACTTAATGAACTGTAAAAATGTGAAATTGCAGGTTTGTTTTTGAAATGCAACACAACTACTGAGTGATATTTTTGTACGCTGTTGTTGACATGAAAAAGGGCATGCTGACTGATCAACAGTAGAAACATTTATTCACAAACGTCCAGTAGTAAGAAAAATTAAATAACTTATTTTGAATTTTATAGGAAAAACAAAAAGTGCATGGAACTGCAAAAGCACTGTCAATAAACTGCAGGCGTATGGCTCCGAACAGGTAACAGCCAAGATGAAGAACACTAAAGAAGAGCAGAACGTCCCAAGTAAAAGCTACATCAGCCCTGAATGCCATCACCTCACTAACGCCTTTCTCTGATGATGCTGCTCTTGGACCGCAGCGCACCCAGCAAGTTTCTGAATCCACCCGTCTTCTTTGATGCTTTCTGATTGGATGCTCCTTTTGGTTTAGTAGTTTTCCGTGTTGCAGAGGACGGAATCGTCTCAACAGTCACATCCGTGTTCCCTTGGCTGCTGCTTGGCTCATCATCCACGCAGTTGATCCCGATGGGAGTGTTGCCATGGAGACGCTGCTGCTTAGCGACACGGGAACCCTGGGAATCGTCTCTTGGTCTCTTCCCTCTCTTCTTCTTACTCTCCTTTTTCACTTTAATGCACTTTCTAAGGTTCCTGACACAAAAACACACCACATAAGAGTCATTTTATGTGAAAACAGCAGCAGTCAGATGAAGCACATGATATATGAGCACACAGGTTACCTATGGAGGAAAGTGTGCGGCCTTGAGCAGGTGGAGGACCCTCCCACACATAGCTCACTGCGTTTCGCACGGGCTTTCTTCAGCTTTCTTAGGTGGCTCAAAAGCTTCCTGACAAAGCAGACATGTGGCGGTATAATCATTTTAAATACCATGGTCATTTGTATAGCACACACATACACACATTGTACACTCATTCTTACCCTCTTGAATCAGGCAGCCTTTTGGGTGTCCACTCTTTGATCAGGACCCACTGGTCACAGGTCAGGGACATGGGATCTGAGCAAGAACCAGAAAGAAGACGGTTACAGGTCTGTGTTCAATACAGCTTTATTATTTGCTGCTGCTGTTGTTGTTAATAGTGATGGCAAAGGAAGACTGCTATCAATCTGGTACCAGTAAGTTAAACCTCATGTAAGCAGTTCATCCACAGCATGTGACATACATACAATAGATATTGTGTATTATGTTCTAAAATGTGTAGTTACCTTTTTCTTTTTGTTTTTATGCAGCTGCTTAAAATAAATCACTTACTATTTTCCTACAACTACTATAAGCAGTGCAAGTCTGCTATAAAAAAAATGTTTCTCAAAAATTAATACCAGTTATACATCTTTTCTTTGGACCAGTAGCTACAGCATCTTCTCACAGACATTTTCATATTGAGTGCACTCACCATTGTCCAGCAGTTTGTTTATGACTGGTCTTTTTATCTTCTTTGCCTTCTGGTAGAGCTTCTGACAGGCTGAGCACAGGTTCCGCGCCGGCCTTGGTTTTCTGGAGGTGGCAACATAAAACGAGGGACCAGATGCTGTGCTGCTGCAAACAGAGACTATGTCCTCATCCGAATCATCCAGTTTTTTATCAGTTATCTCGATAGCCTTTTCCCCATCCTTTCCACCAACATGCTCCTCATGCAGAGCTTCACTGATGACATCAGGGATGTGACACTCTGTCCCCCCACCCGTGTCACTAACACCAGTTTCGGTCTTCCTCAGACACGTCCTCTTCCGCTGACCTCTCCGCCGACGTTGGACAACTGCTTCTTCTGGTGTGGGACTTTTCTGGGTGTTCTTCTTGGCGGCCCTTGGCCACCTGTTGGAGCGTTGGGGACACATGGGCCGTTTCGACATACTCACCACAATACTCAAATGACCTGAGACCGAGAGCAACAGTGACTCCTCATGCATTATTACACAAACAGACTGAGTCTAGATGAAAACATTTATTATCTTACCTGTAATATTCTACTGTGAAAGACGATGAATAAGTGAAAGAACCCCAGTCAGCTGCATCAAGCCTGCATTTAAGCAGAAAACAATACAGCACTGCCTCAGAGCTTGTGTGTTTGTTTTTATCTTTCATACAGTTTATTTAAAAATATACAGGTATAGGCACATATAAACTGTTTTCAGATTATAATTTTTTAAATCACAAGTTTTGATACAGGTTCCCCGTATTGACTGTCTGCGGCTGGAAACGCTGGTATGACTACACCCAACTCCAACATCTCCAGTCAGAAGTCTGATGCTTAGCTGAAGTTTAGCATTCCGGCTAAGCTAACCGGCTCAAACATAAAGACCACGCAGGTAGCTGATGGACACCTCTGCTCAGAACAACACTGGGCTCTGAAGCAAGGACATGACTTACTTCGTCTCTGCTCCTGCACGCTTCACCGGCTCTAACATGTTAAGAACCTCCATGCCCGGGTTTTGACTAAAGCTGTAACGCAGCGCAGGCTTACTTGTTGACTTGTTCTGGACCGCGCCTCGGTGAGCTGGGCTTGAGGACAGCCAACTTCACGCCGTGTGGAGATGAGATGGGATGGGATTCGCCGTCCGTGATAGCCAGAGCTCTGAGCGTTTCTGCCTGCCTGGGTCGCTTCTCTTTCTGCTACTGATAGAGGGAAAAAGTGTCCCGTTACTGCCGCCAACTGGACGAGCTTCGGAAATAGAAACCATTGTCTGTTTTGTGTGGGTTAAAGAAGCTGCACTGCTCAAAATAAAATTAAAGGAATGCTTCAGAAAACACATCAGATCTCAGTGGAGGAAAAAAAAATCATGCTGGATATCTACACTGATATGGACTGCGTGATGTGTTAGGAATAAAAGTATGCCACATTGTTTTATGGAAATGAAAATTAACCTACGGAGGGCTGAATTGAGGTACCCTGAAAATCAAAGTGGAAAAATGATGCGGCAGACTAGTTCATTTTGCTGAAATTTCATTGCAGCAACTCAATTGTTGTTGCAATGAAATACAAACTCAGTAGTTTGTATGGCACCCACGTGCTTGTATGCATGCCTGACAACATCAGGGCACGCTCCTAATGAGACGATGGATGGTGTCCATGTGGATCTCCTCCCAGATCTGGACCAGAGCATTAGTGAGCTCCCGGACAGTCTGAGGTGCAGCCTGGCTATATCGGATGGACAGAAACATGATGTCCCAGAGGTATTCTATTGGATTTAGGTCAGGTGAGCATGGTAGCCAGTCAATGACATCAGTTCCTTCATCCTCCAGAAACTCTCTGTATACTCTTGCCACATTTCCGGGTATTGCTGTGCACCAGCAGGAACCCAGGACCTGCCAAACCAGTGTAGGATCTGACAATGGGTCCAAGGATCTCATCCTGATACATAATAGCTGTCAAGGTGCCGTTGCCCAGCTTATAGAGGGTCTGTACATCTCTTCATGGATATGCCTCCACCGACCATTACTGACCCAAAACCAAACAATGTTAGTCTGCAAAAGCTTCTCCAGACCTTTTTATGTCTGTCACGTGTGCTTAGGGTGAAACTGCTTTCATCTCTGGAAAGCACAGGGCACCAGTGGTGGACCTACCAGTTCTGGTATTCTATGGCAAAGGCCAGTTGTGCTCCACAGTGCTGGGCAGTGAGCACAGGGTCCACTAGACGACACCAGGCCCTCAGGCCACCATCATGAAGTCTGTTTTTGATCACTGTGTCAGAGAAATTCACAACAATGACCTGCTGGAGGTCATTTTGCAGAGCTCATCCTGTTCCTCCTTGCGCAAAGGAGCAGATACAGTACCAGTTCTGCTGATGGGTTAAGGACCTTCCACGGCCCTGTCCAGCACTCCTAGAGGAAATGTCTCCTGGAATCTCCTCCATGCTCTATTGGAGACTGTGCTGGGAGACACAGCAAACCTTCTGGCAATGGTATGTGTTCATGTGCCATCCTGGAGAAACTGGACTATATAATATTTTGTCATAACGTGTGTGCTGAAGGAATAAATAAAAATAAGTATTATTTGGGTTTGGTTTTCAGGTTGATGGTCGGACAGAAATGTGCTCTCTCTCTCTCTCTGTGTTCTGTCTGTGCACAGAGATGGAATAAGGAGTAAATTATTCAATTTAATTAGCCATTTTCAAACTGTGTCAGATTGATCTAGTCCAGGCTTCGCACCATGGCTCTGGGGATGAACAGGCCAGTCTGACACCCTCTCTTCTCCAGTGCAGGTTTTTCATACTTTCATCCGTGTGTAACTGAAAGCATTGCACTTTTCCAGGAGAGGACGGCATAATTGAAGCTTCGAGAAATTAACCCATTTTCGAAACAATTGGTCCAAGTGTTTCAGTGCTTCACAAACGCTTCTTTTTCACATCACTAAGTGACTGTCACTTTGTTGAATAAATATAGCTTGTTTTGCAATATTTATACAATCTGTTAGTGAGGAAAAAGTACTGAAAACACTGTTGAGTCACAACAGCAAACAGTCTTACTTCCAGCTTGGCTTTGCACACGTAATTCCTAATATCACATGGTCTTTAGTGTTCAGACCCTTTGCTCAGTGGTACGAAAAAGAAAAGTTTTCTTGCTGATGGGAGAAAAGATCTTTTAATTCTCTCAGTAAACAAAGTTTAATCTTTTGATGTTGTACTGGATACAACTAATCCAGTTTCCTAAAAAGAGCTGCCGAGTGCCTGATTTCACTGCCTCATTTCAAACATTTCATCTTTCCAAGTTTTGATCCTGAGAGTGATTCTTTGCTTAGCATAGCCTGAAACTTGACATTATTTTCAGTCAGAGGTTCCCACTCCCTTCCATGTATAGGATCCATGTGTAGAAGGTTCTGCTGGGTAAGTGTCATATTATCAGAAGTGCTGTCACCTTCCACCACTGTGCAGATGGGGCTAGCTGGGTAGAAACAATAAATAATAAGATATCTTTATTGTCATTGCACAATACAAAGAAATTTTGTTGGAGCCATGCTCTGACATAATAAATACAATATTTGATATTGTGTTAAGTAGTGGGAGAGCTCTATGGTAGAAGCTGGTTTTCAGTCTTGAGGTCCAGCTGTACAGTGTCCTGTAGCAACTCCCAGAAGGCAGGGGGTGAAGAGCCAGTGTCCGGGATATGTGTGCTGTCACTGATCATGGCTGTGATCCGCCTGGTGCAGTGGGTCCTGTATATGTCCTCTAGTCTGGGGAGCTGGGTGCCAGTGATCCTCTCAGCAGTCTTGATGATGCACTCCTGTTGTCTGCAGTGCAGCCAGAGTACCATACTGAGATAGAGTATGTGAAGCTCACCAGCAGCTGTTGTACAAGTTGCGCTCTCTTCAAGCACCCTAGGAAATAATGCCTCTGGAGACCTTTCTTGACTGTTGATGTGGTGTTGACGGAACAGGTCTTGTTGTGGCTGATGTTGACCCCAAGGCACTTGATGCTGGGCACGACCTCCACTCTCTTGCTGCTGATTGTGATCGGGCAATGGACGAGGGGTCTCAAGTCATCTGTAGTCCAGGATCAGGTCCTTCATTTTTGTGCGTACAGTCTGTGGTCTGCTGGTGAGGAAGTCCAGGCCCAGCTGCTCAGGTGTGTGTTGAGGTCCAGGAGGTACAGCATGGTGGTGAGTTTGTGGGGGGATGTGGTGTTGAAGGCAGAGCTGTAATCAATGAATAGCATCCGCACATAGCTATCTCGCTGGTCTAAGAGGGTCAGGCCAGAGTGGAGGGCCAGTGACACAGCATCCTGAGTTGACCTGTTTGCCCTGTAGGCAAACTGCTGCTGGTCCAAGGAGGGGGTGGGGAGTGCTGTTCTTCAAGTGACCCAGGGTGAGTCGCTTGAAGCACTTTATCACCACCGGTGTCGGGGCCACTGACAGAAAGTCACTGAGAGACCTGATGGCTGATTCTTTTAATAAGTCAGCGAACCTCTGCTTGTTTTTTGTGTGTATCAACAATCTGATGTACTTCAAACTTGGCAAATGAGTTGCTGGGGACAGCGTGGGCAGGACATGAGGTAATGACTTGAGTATTGCACTGCATGCCTGTTTTTAATGTTTTTAAAATGGATTTAACATATTAGTAATTTTCACTATGAGATATCTGTGGTGCAGGGCTACAGAGCTGCATGTAATATAGTGGTGCAGGGCTACAGAGCTGCATGTAATATATGTTTAATTCATTATGATTATATTTCTTTCCTCTTATGTGGAACCTGTTTATGATAAATCTATAATATAGGTTAACCTGACCAGCACAGCTCAACACTCTGTGTTGATTAGAAAGAATCAATTTGATTAAATGTATGTGGATACACTCCTGAATTACAGTTCATCTGTTCCTGCAGGCATCCTGCCTCCACACAGTGACTCTCATGCTCTGGTTGGCTACAGGAAAGAGCAGTACCAGGACATCCTGGAAGCCCTGGAAGTGATGACATACATCAGCGCCTCCACACCTTCTACCCACGTCTACTTGCTCCAGTTGGAGAGCCAGACCCTCCCGCGATGCTCCAAGGCCTCACTCCCGGTATGATGAAGCGCATCAAACGATAATGGGTTGTGTATAATGACAAAAAAACAACTGCTGGTGCTTTAGCAGTTGTGTTGCGTTACTATATGTAATTCATATGTGCAATTCATGCCATCAAGACCACTCATTTGGATCAAGAGGTCAATTTTAGTTGACCAAAATTTCCTTTAGTTGAATACATCCCTGAGAATTCATAATATTCATATGCATTTAATGCTTGAGTTTATGACTATAAACTATTTTAAACAAAATGTGTTTTCTTTATATATTTAAAATTTTCATGCAAAATGTCTGAAAACCCGCTAAATCTAGCAACAAAGTCACTAAGTTGGCAACACTGCATGACTTACGTGAGCTCAATCCGCTGCGTGGTGGGGTGACGCATTTACGCCATGAAATTAGCATATCATGATATCATTTATTTTCCAGGGAAAGATTTTTTTACTGATATTATCGTGAATGATATGATATGGCCCAGTCCTAGTATGGAGAACTGAGTACTCCAGTGACAGTGGGAAGGAAAAACTCCCCTTTTAAAAGGACGAAACCTCCGGCAGAACCAGGCTTAGGAAGGGAACCAGCTATCTTCATGTCTTTTTTCTGGCCCTCTTACGTGGGTTGCGGAAGGCAGTTTTACCACAATCCATCTTCTTCTTATTCTCTGAGATGGAACTCTGTGTCCCGTTGGTTGAGCAGGATGGTCCTGAAGAAAACTGAAATTTCTTGTGGTCGTGGTCTGACCTCTTACATTTAGAAGAGGGGGGTATTTTTTCACCTTCATCTTTTGATTTAGTCTTCCTTTTTACTGGCCGACCGGTGTAATTTTTACCTTCTTCGTAGCGCTTTCTTTTACAGTTTGGTCTGACTGAAACTGTCTGGGCAGTGACACAGGTACTGGGCCTTAAGTACTTGGGTCTTCTCCTCCGAGTTGAAGGAGGAGAGTTTTGTTGGGATGGGTGGGTGGTCCTGGAGGAAGGGGGGCTCACTATGATTTTGCCCTCAGCTGCAGGTGGAGGAAGCTTCTCTTGGGCAGGTTTTCCGGTCTCAGAGACGGGTTGCTGCAGAAACCCACTCACTACTGTGTGGCTATCTGAAGACACTGTGCCCTTTTGATTACAGATGTCTGTGAGCTGATAGCAGGACTTTACACTGCAAGACAGTAAATCATTCAATACTGTAAATTCTTCACTCATATGGATGCAACATTTTCACATAAAGTGAGATATACAACATACAACAAAGTTGAATCTGGTCCTTATCAGGGATTAAAATGGGGATAAATACAGCCCCAATGAACTACAAAGCATGACATATACCATGACAAGTGTGTGAAAAACTAAGTACACCCTTACTCTTTACATAGGAGTTAAGAGAGTAATGTTCTGTTACTGTGCATGCAAGGTTGTGTTTACCTAAATTTAAACCTGGTAACAATTATGTTAAAGCTTTGAGCCGAAAGAGGGCTTTCTTTCTTTCTTTTTACTACTGTATGGTCTTTGCGGAAATGTGTTGTACATGTATGTGTGTGTATGCAGTGAGAGGTTAAGGGAGAACAATTGCTCTAAATAAAAAGTGTTTACTTACTAGGAGCTCAGGTGGTACAAGTGCGCCATGTGGCTTATTTTTGTGAAAGGATGATCCAGCACCTGTTGGGGTGTAATCCGTATTTCAGGATCAAGCTGAAGCATTTCTTTCACCATTTCCACAAACATCAGGTTATCACACATTTCTGCAGCTTTATCTGCATATGTCTGCTGCTCAGGTCCCCGGACCTGAAAGATGAAGAAAGCAACAAGTATAAACCAAAAAGACTTACTTGAGTGTTTTATGTTCTTTAAAGACTTAAATGTTTGCCTATTTTGGGCCACTGAATGGCCAAAGTGTACGTACATGTAAGATGTCATTCAGAGAGGTAAACTTCCATCTTCTTCTGTCTGTGAAACAAATCCCTGTACTTATGAAAACTTTTTCCGGATTCTGAAAAGAAAGGGAACTTGTCAGCAAATTGTAGAGATGGACAAATGGGCACACAACAATATATTTGATAATGTGTTAAAAATCAAGGGTTAGAAAAGAAGTAGATTGCAAATGAGTTTGGAGACTGGCATAAAGAAGTAAATAGAGCAATATGTGAAGTGGTCGGTACCTTGAGGTTCCAGTTGCTGCCGCTGGAAATGTAGAAAAAATGGGAGGTCTTTCGCCCAG
>VUQK01022542.1:0-19066 GCA_015106715.1 Bujurquina vittata | reverse complement strand
AAAATTTATTTTTTCTTTTTTTTTTTTTTTTTTAATAATCTGAACTCTCTTTTTACCCCCTGTTACTTTTAAAGCAAGAACAACAACAGTACTGGCCAGCCAACAGTTTCAATGGATATTTTAGGATAGAAAAAAAAAAAAAAAAAAAAAAAAAAAGAAAAAAAAAAAAAAAAAAAACAAAAAAAAAAAACCTGAGAAATCCAAATGATTGAATCATGTAAAGTAAGCAGCTTAACTAACACCATCATAATTAAAAATTTAGAAGAAAGGCCTGTAGATTTACATTTGGTTCTGGCCTCTTCTTTGCAAGAACAGAAAAATAATAGCGCAAAAGACTTCAAATTTTTTTCCAAGCCAACGGCAATGCAGTGAACCCTGAGCTACTGTGCAGTAATGAGAAGTGCCGCATAATCAGCACTTACCCTCCCTGTAACAGTCTTTCTCTCATGGTGAGGAAGTCCATGGGGTTCTTGATGATTCGCCGGTAGCCTGGCACTAGTCGGGGATTGACGGGTTCGAGGAACGGCCAGGCATCTGCATGAGCCTCCATCTCCATTAGAATGATCCTGGCAGGAAATTAAACTTAAGCATTAAGACGAATCCCCCGCTAACTGACTGTCAAAACACTCAGAAATGTCATGTTAGTTAAGGGATGGCAGGTGGGACTCACTCGCAGAAGGTGAGGTCAGGTTGGTTGCGTGTTGTCATGCGGCGCCGTTTAGCGCTGCCTCCTTCTCCAGAGTGACGGGTAGATGAGGAAGGTGCCGCCACATCTTTGTGTCGTGTTGTCATTCCACCACTGCGCCGCGTTGTCACCTCGTCTTCAGAACTGTCATCTTCATATCTTCTCTTCTTCACCCTGGTGCGCTTTTTTGATAAGTGCACTAAATCGTCTTCCTCCTGCAATAAAAGAGCACATTTCTTAAAGGATACAATTTCAAGGAAACGCTCTTACAAACCAGCTCCAAGTTTTACTCAATATAAAGTCAAGGATCACAGGAGGGGTTCTGACCTTAGCGACACATGTGGGACAAAACCAGTCTCCCTCTGGCACCTGGGTAATTTTGGGCCTCAAGCAGTACATGTGGCAACCCCGATCACAGCTGTCACACAGCAGCAGGCACTCGTCATTGTCTCCCTTCTTGCAAACCTGACATGTCTTTAAAAAAGAGAGATTACAGAGAAGGGTCACAATCACAAATCTGATATTTCTGTTGATATGGTGTCCTGTATTTGTCCCATAAAAGTACTAGAGCTCAAGAAGAATCTAAAGAAATTAAGTGGACTTATAAGGTTTCTTACCACTTTAGTCACAGATCTCTCCCAAGCAATGGCCTTTTCCAACTGATGTAAACATAGACAGACCTGGGGAGCACTACGGCAGCGGTCTAAAGCCTGACGCCACGTCCGCAGTCGAGAGGTGATTTCGCTTTCCAGACTGGAACAAATGAAAATTAGTAAAAACAAGTTTACCATATGAATACAACAACACATTTAGCCCATTTCCAGGCTGTTCTTCTCACCTGATGACATCCATGGGATGCTCTTCTCCAGGTGTAGGAGTGAGAGGAGCAAGGCGCATCACTTCAGCAGGGTTCCAGAGTGGCTCCTTCAGGTAGCGTCTCTCGATGTTTCGCTCGAGGTTGGCTAGTCGCAGCACGGCCAGGTCCAGCGGGTGTGTGGCAATTCGAGGCAAGCCAGACCACTCCTTCTTAGTTCGCACGATCCAGTCATCACGTGGGTCGGTATCATGTTCGTAGTATTGGAGGTCATCACGTGTGGAGTCTGGATCTGGAATTGTGTAGGGCTTAAAGGAGACAAAGATGAGAGGGATTTAAGTATCAGTGAGTGAAAAAACTTAAACATTAGATTTTAAATCGAGGAAATTCGTATGTTAATGGTTACCTGAAATTCTGCCATTGGTGTGTCTGTGTTTGTTTCAGCATCATTCAAAGCACTCTGAGGAGGTGCCTTAAAAAAATTTAAATGTAAGGAATTGTGTGGGTTAATACAACAACCGAACATTTTGAATGAACTGAACTTGGACTACAAAAATCGCTGCTAGAAAAAAAATGGAGGATTCATGAGATTTGCAAAGGAGTCGACAATGAAGTCCATGACTGTAGGAGCCAAATTGAACACATTTTCGCTCTTTCTGCAACGTTTCCATTTTATAAACAAACAAAACGTGTGTTCAATTTGGCTCCTACAATGACCTTGTTTAGCAGTTCCACAGCAAATACTGTGACACAATAGACAAGAAAAGGTAATAGGGAATAGAGAAAACTGAACAGACTCAACAAACTCAACAGAAAATGTGACCCAAAAAGAATATAAAGATATCTAACGCAGCACTGGGAGAGAATAAATTTAAATTTTCTGTACTCCTAGACACTCAAAGTACACACACAAAAAAAATGGATTTAAGGACTAAAAAATGTATTTTGCATATGTCCCCTTTAAGGTACTTGTGCAAACATTTCCTGCTTTTATTTTATTTGAATCACATTAATCAATTTCTACTTAAAGCTTTAAGAATATTGAGATTCCATTTCATTTTGTTTTATTTGTGATTTTGTACCTTCAAATGGAGATCAGCAGCAATGACCCGCTGTTCCAGGTCCTCCACCCACTGTAGAGCACTGATGTCCGTTTCCATTGCTTTCTCCTGAACTTGCCAGGGCTGCTGCAGAGCCTCCAGCAATGCATCCTTCTCTTCTACCTTCAGCTCAAATATTGGGTCTAATTGGATGAAAAAATTTGTAATGAAAACAAATACGACACAATTCAAGACAAACTTATGATCTAGTTATTAACAACATTTACCGGTGATCGGTTTGGTGCACATCTCAGCCAAGCTCTCCATATGTTTGGCTAAATGCTTATGGAGCACTTTCTCCCTGATGCCCCTTGGATGGAGGGCCTGCAAGGTGCAATACAGTTCCTCTGGAGTCTTGATCCACCACCAGCCACGCACCATTGCTGGAGGGGGAAAAACAAACAAACAAACAAAACCATTATGAAAGTTACACGGTACATTAAACAAATGAATTAAGAAAACAAACACAAAGAGAGTGTCATCCTGAGAGAACAGGAAGGCCATAAAATTCTGCCTGCATGTTCAAGGCATTCAAATCAATTTTAAGAAAAACAGATCCATCTTAGTACTTACATGCTGGTATAGGCTTGACCACCAGCTGTGTGAAGTACTGCTGTTCAAGCTCCTGGAAAACTGAGTTTGGCGGGCGTCCACGGCGTTTGGCTGCAGCTCCACGGGGGCCTCTGCGGGCGGGACTACTGCCTCTGCTGCCTCTTCTTCGCCTGCGACCTGGTCTGGCAGGTGTGGCAGGAGTAGTTGGAACTGGGGGGTTTGGAGTTGGAAGAAGGTGAGGGTTTGTTGGTGGAGAGCCGGAAGGGACAGCACAAGCAGGGTCTGTAGGGGGAATGTCTTGTGGCGCTAGTGGTGCTGGAGTCACAGGGTTAGCAGGAGTTAGGCAAGGCAAGAGTGGGTCCGGCTGAGGAGGAGGAGATTATTATTTACTTCCACATTATACAGACTATGCATTATTGTAACATTAATATACATATTTATTCTTATTATCATGGTGGCAAACCTGCACGAGTGGAGGCAGAGCACTCGGGATCTGGGGGAGGAGTTTAGGCGGTGAACTAGGTGAGGTGGGCACCTGGGGCTCAGTCAAAGAGTTATCATCACACGGTTGTTTGGGAAGCAGGTTGAACCACTGTCCCTGCTTTTCTGCCATCTCCTTAACACTCTCCTCTGGTCGATTACCTTCTGGAGCTTCCCCTGCTGATGAGCATGTGCCATTCATCACCGCTTCCTGTGACTGGCTGAGCCAGCTCTGGAAAGCTGCCTGTGTGAGGTCTTGTATGCCATTATATGGTGATCCTGGCCTTTCCTCACCCCGCGACCTGACGCTACTTCTACGCCGGCGGCGGATTTTTGCTGTGCGGAGGTGAAGCTCAACTTCAGGTTTGATTTTTCGAGGGCGTCCACGTCCTCTTGGCCTGCTCATGAGGGATGCAGTGCCTGGAAGGGGGTCCTCCTCCTCCGCAGAGAAAGTTTGGGCCTGGCCTATGGTGGCAGAAGATGGAGGTGAAGGTAGAGTAGGAGGAGGAGTGGTTGGCATGGGAGTTTCCTCAACTTTGGGCTCCCTTTTAGGCTCTTTTTTAAGGAAGGTGACAGGCACCTCCGCTATAAGGACTTCTGCAGAAGCTGCAAGACAGAAGAGTAAGGAAAAGTTAATGTGAAAATCAACAAGCCAAAGGTCTGTAAACTCTAAAAAAATTCAGATTTCCTCTCAGACTGACTCAGCAGCTCTTCAGGACCCTCGACAAGAACTCCTCCAAGGTGAGGTAGGGCCAAGTATCTGCGCCGGTAACGGTCCTGCCCCAGCAATATGGCCCGCATGGAATGAGATGACTGTAGCAGCTTTTTACGGAAAAACGCTTGGCGCTGTAGAGGTATAAGGCCAAAGGAATATTTAATATAATGCAACAAAGATGTATACAGCACTGTGCTATGTTATACAAGGTTTACCTTGGTTAGCTTATCTATCTGCCTTTCAAGCTCTGGAATGCTAGCATTGGTAGGGCTTTCACTCTGTAGCAAAAGAGGAGATAAATTAGTTTCAATCATACAAATAATCGTGTTGTAGCTTAAACAGTGGAGCTGAAACATACA
Source organism: Bujurquina vittata (assembly GCA_015106715.1). NCBI lineage: Eukaryota > Metazoa > Chordata > Actinopteri > Cichliformes > Cichlidae > Bujurquina > Bujurquina vittata. The sequence continues at coordinate 14,361 of VUQK01022542.1, read as the reverse complement.
TCACTGAGTTTAGGTTCTTCCTTGCGTGCACGGCGGTTTCCTCTTTCAAGGATTAGACCACTCTCCTCAAGGCTGAGGTTCTCCTCCTCAGCTACTCTGGCACTGCGCCTCCTCTCCTCAAAACACAGCTCTTCCTCAGAGCGACCTGTACGACGCGCTAGTGCCGCCTTCAGTCTGACAGGGGGAAGACAATCAAGACCAAAATATAATAAGGCTTTGATATGAAGCAGAACTGAGAAATCAATGTATTTAAAAACATGATCTTACTTGCGGAGTTTCCCCTCAATTATCCACTTGTTCTTCCTGTAGGCTGTCATGTTTTCCACTGTGTTGTCAATATCACTGAAATTAAAAAACAAAAAGTAAGATCAAATGTTTCAGCACAAATGTTCTCATTAAGGAGTCTTAGAACAAAAAAAGACCTCATCACAATGTTGCTGCTGTTAAGCTCTTCCACAAGGAAACCCAGGATGGCTGCCTTGGTGTCAGGAGACAGGGCGTGAAATGGTTTGGTCCTCAGTATGTTGCACACTTCTGTCTCATAGCCATGAGATTCCAAAAAGATGCGAAGTACTTCTGAAACCGTGCTGCGGGTCAGCTCCGATTCAACCAGCTTTTCCCCAAGGATCTTTACTGACTGAAGATTGGAGAATTAGGGAATTAAACAAAATACAGATTAATGACTTTATCACTTGATGAATTGTATTAATAAGCTGAATGCTTGAAGTGTATCATACCCACCTGATAGTACGATGGTAAGCCTGGATCATGTAGTGCAGCCTCCACCAGCTTAATCAGTAGATCCTGCAACTCTCCTTGGCTGTCGCCCAGGCCCAAGAGACCTTCTTGCAGGGTAGATAGGCTGGGGATGTCCTTGGGTATATTGAGACCGATCACCTTTCCATAACCCTGTAAGAACTCTACCACAGCCAGACAGTGTGCAAAAGCTGTTCCAGAAAGAACCACACCAGGAATTCGGGACAGCTCTGGCAGGGGCTGGTGGAAACAAAGTTCAAAGGTCATGATCGTGACAAAACTGGAATCAGTTTGGGCTCAGAAAACAAATAAATTGGGTTTAAATGAAAACTCACTTTGTGATCAGTGAGACACATATCCTCTGTGGGCTTCTTCAGCTCTTCGGCTATTAACTGCTGCCTCTTCCTCTCCTCCATTCGTCGCTGGGCCTGTGCTCTCCGCTCTGCTGCCCTCTTAGCAGCCAGAACAGCTTGAGCTGCAGCCTCTGCCTCTGCCTGAGCTTTAGCTAGGGCCTTGGCTTTACTCCGAGCACCCAGCACCCTCTTACCCGGGCCCAACTTGTCCATGTCCATCTGCTGAATTGGTGGGGTGACCTCAACTTTGACAGACCTCCTGCGGCCAGGAAGCTTGGGCTCTGCAGCAGACTCTGATGCTGGCTGTGTAACCTCTGGGGCTGATGGGTGGGTTGGTTCAGCCTTCGCTTCTAGGTGCTGGGCTTCATGCTCAAGCTAAAAATCAAAAAGGAAATGATGAATAGGTGAAGGTGATAAAGATGTGGTGCTGAGGACATGATTTTTTTCTTTACCTTGGCTCTCTTTTTTTCCTCTTTCATTTTCTTAATCTTCGCATCCTCCCTTCTCTTCATTCGTGCCTTCAAATAAACAGCATAAACAAAATCAGGATGAGATATGAATAGTATAACAGATCAACATTAGATTAAATCTGGATTACGTTACCTTTCTTTTCATTTTCTTTTTGATTTTTGCTAGTTTCTCCTTTTCCTCCTCTGTGAGAGCTTCTATTTTTAAACAAAGGCAATGCAAAAAATTAGCCACAGTAGGTGGATTGAGTTTGTGTAACAAGAAAAGCCATTACACCCAACTTCTTCTCTTACCCTTGGCTTCAAGTCGCTTCAGCAGCTTGGCATCGACTTTGCTAAGGAAATCAATCATCTTGGGTTTTGGAGGTCTACCAGGGCGACGGACCTGTCTTCCCTTCAGCCCACGAACCCTGCGAGGTTTTTCTTTATCAGGGTTTGGCGGTCGACCACGCCGACCAGTGATGGCCATGATCATAGAAGGAACTTCCTCATTAGCTAGAAGGACCCACTTCATACCCTGTAAAACAGAAAAAGCATACTTTCCAAAAATGTTTTTCTATACATTTGTGATACATTTGCAATAGCTGGAGTTTAACCATTAATGATTTACATTAATTTGTAATAGTCAAAAATGTAAATATGTACAGACCTCTGGAGTTTCTCTCTCTTCATAAAAGTCTCCAACAGGCATGCGTGGACTGAAACTGAAGTGTTCTCGTGTGACCACACTATCTGTGTGTTTCTTCAAGTACTGGATGATGTAATGATGAAATGGCCAGAGAAGCACGAGACAAAAATGAAAATTTTAACATAATAATATAAGACAATGAGTGATAAGACACTGATTTTAAGAGTTTCAGAGAACCTTTTAATGTTAATTTTTAATTGAGGAAAATTCACCTTGACGATTTCTGGAAACTGCTTCATCCTCCTTCCACAAGGAGTGTAGTACCAAGTTTCACCCTTCATCCGGTTCTCCACTTTCCTCACACGAATTTCCCTCTTCCAGCTAGTTAAAACAGAGATTGTCATTACAATCTTGGCATCTCTTTTTGCAACTACCTGTAGCTTAAAGGATATTTTTTTATTGTTGCCAAAATGCCCCATTGCAAAAATATATATAGAAATGAATTTATCATAACAAGCTCCAGATACAATCTCATTGAACATCCTGTATAGTGACAATAAAGGCATTCTATTCTATACAAGGCTGACTTTGCTTATTTGTTTGCGCCATGGAGGTTTTTGTCATAATGTTGCACTGGGCCGCAGGTACCTTCATCATAAAAACTATGGGCATTACAGTTTGTTTAGAAACAGAATGACAGGCTAATACGTCACCACTTTTATTTCACAACTTTGTGACTATGGACCAAAATTCACTGAGAAATTTATGGTGTTGTGAACAAGTTTTCATAATAACTTAGCTTGACATCAGTTATTACACCTTCAGGAGTAATTTTTATTGCAGTTTAGTAAACAAACAAACCAAACAAAACGTACAAATTCCATGAAGTCCACATTCACTGATACATGGCACAAACAACTGTTTCGTTATGTGTATATTTAACTGTGTTGAATTAGAAAATTTGTTTCTATCAAAAGTTCTGATTGGATTTGTCTCATTTAAACCTCAATAAAGAGTGAAAGGACACTTTACCCGTGCAGGAGGGGGAACTGGACCTGCTCCTCTGTTGCAACCCTTCGTCTGTTAGATTCACCTGTTACAACAAACCACATGCAACCAGGGTTACAATCAAACTCTTACATGGTGATGTAATCTTTCATTTCATGTCCTTTATCATTACCTGCAGTTGAGCTGTCGTCATTTTCATCAACATCATCAGCAGCTGTTTCAGCATCTTGTTTCTTATGCCCCTCTAGGTCTTGTTTCTTGACCCCCTTCATCTTCTTGGATTTATTGACTGCTGCGCTGACAGATGAAGCATTGGCCAGCACAGCATCAATCGTGGCTGTTATTGGATCAACCTCTTCTGCGGAAGGCCCAGCCTCCCCAGATACACCTGATGTTTCTTGTGTATCGACCTTCAAAGACTTCTTCCTCTTTCTGCCCTTAGCTGGCTCTACACTAGTCCCTCCCTGTTCATTAGTCTTCATTTTCTCCACCTTTGGGGTTCGACCCCGTGGCTTCAGCTGGACCTCCTCTGGAGCTTAAAACAAAAGGGAAAACATTATCTTAAAGTAAAATCTAATACTCTGGTAAAGCAGCCTTCTGTTGAAGTCAGACTGTTAAAATACCTGCAGGTTTAATCCATATTGCCTTTGTAGTGCGAGGTTTGCGTGGTTTCCCTGGGGTTTTCAGATGTCCTCCGGCAGCTGACAAAGTCTGATCAGTTACTTGTTGGAGTGGGTGTACAGCTGGGCTCTGTGCTGGGGTACTGAAAGCGATAAAGTTCTCATCTCTCATCTTGAAACTTGGTGGTGTCATTGTGTCATCAGCAGTTTTATTAATGCCTCCAGATGAGTCTGGTGTATCATGTCCTCTGGGATCCCAGCCTGCTTCAGGTTCTGAGGATGAACAAAGTTTAAGACTAAGTAAGGAGTTAGAAATACACACAAAAAAAGAACAATTAAATTTTTTCTAAAGAATAATGTACTCTATGATGCCATACTACTTTTAATGATCAGAAACAAAATAAATGTACCTTGCTGAGGAGATACAAATGAATGCAAGTTGGACACGCCACTCGAGTCAACAGGAGGCTCTTCAGTTTGACAGGTGTTGTTTAGAGAAGACTCAAGCACTGATTCTCCTGTAATTTCACAGCTGTTCCTGGTTTCTTCTGCTTCTGACGTTTCCCCTTCCCTGGTGGAGTCTAATGCGTTTTCTCTGGAGTCCTCCACAGAAAAGCTGCTATCTGCAGACGTGTCAAATGTACTAGATGGTTCCTCTTCAGCATGGGAAGTGTTGTCAAACTGAGAAGTGTCCTGTCTCAGATGAAAGCTGTTGTCAAAGTGAGTTGAGTCATCTATGCATGAGCTATCATCATCTAAAAGAGAGGTCTTTTCTAAGGTAGAGCAGACACTGATTCTAGAGGGTGTGTCAGATGTTGAATTGCCATCATAGTGAGAGGCCAAATGTGAAGAGTTAGCAAAGCTTGTCCTGTTAAGCTGTGGAGACTTTCTGAGAGGGGTTTGCTCTACCGTACAGTCCTCTGCCCCCCAGACAACACTGCTTGGCATGTGGTGATTTTCAGAATCTGTTTGTCCATTCTTGGGCTTTTGATCCGGATCAACTGTGGTTTGTAAAGGTTTTCCGGGAAGCTCAGAGAGGGATTTGGGTGGATGACTTTCAGACTTATGGCCCTCATTTGCTTCCACCTGTGACATCCTTACCAGGCCTGAATCAACCTGAGGGAGGTGTTCCTCTACTTTTTCATTTCTTTTATCAGCCAGTGCTTTCCTATCCTCACAATGGCCATGGTGCTCAGACTTGTAAGGTGACTGCTTAAGCGCACAAGGAGGAGTGGTGTTAGGAGGATGCCGCTCGAAGTCAGAACTTTGGACCACTCCAGAAGATGTACCCGTTACAGGAGGCACAGACACCAAGGCAGGAGGGCTGGGCAAGGGTGCAGTCCTGGAGGCTTGAGTGGTTAGAAGAGGTAGGGTAGACAGAGGTCTGACTGTAGGACTTACACGTTCTGTGAGAGATGGCAAATTCATGCCCCCTGGTGGCGATGATGCTGCAGAAGTAATGGAAATACATGAGTCAACAGCTTGAGGAGTGTATTTCTGACCCTGTGGTGTGGATGCTGGTTCACCAGGTTTACTGCCAAGTGAAGGGGTTTTTGCCAATGATGAGGGGGATACAGATGTTACTGAGCAAGGGCCAGGTGGTGTTAAGGTTGAAGGTCCATATAAAGACATCTGAGATGGAGCTAAACCACAAGATGAGGAATTGGTACCCACAGAGTCAGAAATCAATTTTGGAGGTCCCGGCATTTCATGCTGGCCTCCAGGTGTATCAGAGAAAAGTGGAAGCATTGAAGGTGGCTTGGACTCTTGAACCATCTGCCTCTCAAGCAATGAGTTGGGTGCAGCGTAAGAAGACACGGCAGGAGAAGACTGTTGTACAGGAAGTCCAGAAGCTGTAGGAGGCTTTTGATGAAACACAGACTCCAGTGAAGAAGAGACTGGAGACCCTGAAGAAACGGCTGCAGATCTAGACAAACTATCAGTCGAAGCAAGAGGTGTAGACAGCTTTAAAGGTGATACAGGAAGTGATGAGGGAGAAGAGGATCCCACTGACATATGCTTGGATCCTGCAGGAGATAAATCACTCACAGCAGGAGGGGGAGGCCTGATACCTTGCACCAGCAGGGGAGAAGAAGAGAGTCTGGGAGAAGGCATTGGTGATGGGGAAAAGGACACACAGGGAGGTGTTGAGATTTGTGGCGAAGTAGATTCTACATCAGGGGATGAAACTATAGTGGGTCCAGGTGCAGATATAGGAGATCCAGAGAAAGCAGGAGCTGCAGACACCTGAGGTGGTGTTGAGGACTTTGTTAAAGAAACAGATGCATTTGATGTAGCCACAGAGAGCTGAGACTGAGAAAGTGGGTTAACAGCCGGATCTCTGACTGGGGAAGACATTTCTGGGCGCTGAGTGGCTGGCTGTTCAGAATGCTGACTATAATCACTCGGAGGACCCACATGAGCAGCAGGAGATTTGGATTGGTGACTATCAGTCTTGGGTAGCCTCTGGGCAACAGGTGACCTATCGCTGCCGTTATAGCTTGTGTCTACCTCCCTGACAGTTTCCCTCGTATGCCCTAAAAGAGAAGGAAAAAGACAAACAAAATACAATTGTTAATACTATGATAAACTCTGAGACTGTTGTGCACTGAAACACGTGGTTGTCATACTCAAAATTAACACAGATGCTGTAATTGTAAAAATAAACATGATATTTTAACCAGACATTAGGTGTCCTTAGCAAAGCATCTCTGTAACAAACAATTCAGCACATAGTCAAACATTGGCACCTGCTGGTTAAAAAATGGCACTGTGCACACTAATAAGCAATGTCAATTGGAGTGACCCAATACTGGCAAATGCACTGGTTCTTATATAGAGCTTTTCTACTCTATATGAGCACTCAAAGCGCTTTATACAGCATGTCCCATTCTCTCACACACACACACACACAAGTATTTTCTATATCTAAGTACTTTCTATCTAACCTTCACACACAATCACACTGATTAACACATCAGGCACAACTCTGGATTCACAATCTTGCCCAAGGATACTTAGGCATGCAGACGTGAAAGAACCACCAACCTTCCAATTAATAGATGACCTGCTCTACCTCTGGAGCCACAGCTACCCCATACTGGACTAATGTATAATTAGGATTGCAACTACTTTTTTATTATGAATTAAACTATTGATCATTTTATTATTTTCACTATAACAGGGTGAGTCCATCACACTATTAAATTAAAATATGACCCATTAAATTTTCCTATTTTGTCTAAAGATATCTGGCTCTATGATTACAAAAAATAAATAAAAAGAGCAGTTGTTTGTTCTGCTCAAGTAATCAATTCATCTCCAGCAACTAATGAACTAGTAACTACTCAATGAACTTCAAAAGTGTCAGGTCTGTCAGCTGTTTCAGACTTTACATTTTTAAACAAATATATGAAACTATCACAACATGGAAGTGCCATGTTCTAGCATGATTATCAGCTATCACCATGTCAAATGAAAGGGGCCACAGCAACATAAGACAATTACTTGCATCACTCAAATGCTAGCTTTAAAATAATTAAATTAACTATACAGAAAAGAGTTTGATTAAATGGGGAAATCAAAGTAATATAGATCCCAAAAGTGTAGAACTAATTCTAGGCACAAAGTTAATATCATTTTGTCATTACAAAAACATGTTTAAGGGTCACCTTGCATTGGAGAGGACATTCCCGCACTGCTAGAGTGGGGGCTTCGTTCCCTGCTGTGTCCCTTGGGAGATCCACTATCCTGTACAGCTGATGGTGACATCATTTGTGCTGAGGACATCCCCACAGGGAGAGGGCTGCTGGTGCTCCCTCTGCCTAAGCTGTGGTGCTGCGGGCTGCCACGTGGAGGAGTGAAATTCTGAGCAGCTGGGGGCATCATCTGAGCCTGGCTTTGTGGTTGAGTTTGCTGTGGTGGTGGCTGCTGCTGCTGCTGGGGTGAAGACAGGGATGGGTGCTGGGGCTGATGCTGGTAGTACGGCATCCCATTCGGCATGATGCCATAATGCTGTGGCTGCTGGTGCTGCTGGTGACGATGGTGTGTGTGAGGGTGGGAGGAATGGAAGTGTTGTGATGTCTGATGAGGGGGTGCCTGTAAGGACTGCTGCTGGTGATGCTGTTGTGGTGTAATCCCAGGATGTGCTTGACTCTGGTAGGTCCCATACATGCCATGGGAATTATAACTCATCTGCTGTGGTCCAGGGTTACTCCTGTTCCAGTATTGATTCCCTGTGAGAGGGATATTTGCCGGTCCCGCCACAGGGGGCTGATGGGAGCTTTCAATCCCCCCATTCAGCTGGTACTGTCCATGACCCTGGAAGTGGTGCTGTGACTGAGGCTGAATCATCCCAGGTGTAGACTGCTTCTGATGCATCCCATGCCCAGGAGAGGTACCCATAGCTGGGCTATACTGAGGATGCCCTCCCCACAAGTAGTCATAGCCCACACTGCTCTGGTGGTGGTTGCTCAAGTGTGGATAAGGAGCCGATGGTGGGTGGGAACCAGGCACACTGGATCCGAGTACAGTAGTGACGCCATTCACATTCATTTCGCCATTCAAATCTGTTACACAGAAATACAAGTCGAAAAAAGTTACAGTGGTAAAAAAATTCTCACTGAGTCAGTGGGGGTCTGTACTACAAAGCAATTTCAACATACCCAGGACTTCATTTCCTTATCTGGCTTCACACTTATCGAATCAGGCTAAGTGGTCAGACGTAGGTGGTTACTAACTCAATAAGTCAACCCAGGGTTTCCCAATCTAACTATGAGCACATGTACACGAAAAGGGGTGGTGATGGCCACATTCATGTACAGGTCTACTGGAAGCTGAGCAACTGATATTACAAAGAAAAACTGTAATATTGGAAACTTACATATTCAAAACTACGGAGAGCTTTAACACACAATACAAGGTGAAAGCAGAAGTGTGTCAGAGAAAAAGGATGGTATTAAAAGCACTGTATGAGCACGTGTGCACTTTAAGCACTGTGGTCAGTAAGACTGCAAAACAGCACCAGTATACTAAAAACATCTGGACTATTCAAAGCAAACCAGGAAAGCCAGCAAAAATTCTATGGAAGTTACCAGACTTATCAGTATTACAGTTCTGTCATTAAGACGTGGAAGAATCTGACGTATTTCTAATGTTTAGATGCGCTTTAAGACACTTAAAGCTCTACACTTTCAACTGAAACCACAGTGATAAAAAGTGTTTTGAGAGAAAGTAAATAGCACACACACAGAAAACCGGTCAGGGTGCTTAGCCTGCTTACAATTTTTTTTGCAAATACCAGCAAGTACACGTCTTAGGTACTTTGAGTATCATATCATTATATTAAGGCTTATAGAACAATAAACCTGCACCAAAGGAAGGAGGGGAGGAGGGGGGGCTATGTTTCTTGATTGATGTTCATCAGATAAAGACAAGTTTCTAAAACCTGTAGATCCTCCTATACTACCTGCACACTGCTGCCAATGGGCTGTTCCAGGAAAATAGACTTTTATTTCCCCTGAAAAACTGATTGGTCTGTAGGTCTGATTTCATACCTGGTAAGCCGGGTAAGAAGTGACCTACCTTCATACCACTGAAAACCCACAGTTAACCCTGAACTTACCCCAGTAAGCCCCCTAATCCTGCTCCGTAGTACAGGCCTCTTGCTCAATGAAATTCTTAAACTGACACCCATTTTCAAATGAAGTCACATTTTATTCTAACGTTCAAAAATACTCACTCTTCCCCTGCTGAGGAAAACTCATGGAGGACCCGTTAGTATAAAGAGAATCCCCTGAGGAGAGTTTCAGTCCTGAGTTTGCTGAGGAGTGAGTGCCATAGTTGAAATGATTATTTGAGTCCATCTGAAAAGGAACCAAAACCAATAAATAAACAAATAATTAAATACATGCATTCAGTCTAATACCTATTGTGCATCTACATTATGATGTGTGGAAGCGGTGCGTGTACTAAATAAGGGTTAGATGTGTGAGGATTTACATCACTAAATGGCTCACAAACGCATTATTTAATTCATTTTCGCTTCTTTTCGTGTACTTTTGAAGACAGTCGACGCTACGTAATGCGTGCCATTTCTTCCACGAAATGTCTATCTTCGGTGATTTTGGCAGCTGCGGCTTGTGACAGGCAGCACCATTTCGCTCCAACAACAACCGTCAAAATGTCGCAGCCAGCAACAGCAGATGCCAGGCCCTAGCGAGTGTAATGGACAAACGGGATATTACGATAGAAGCTCATCATTACCGCTGATGAGGCGCTGCTGCGGCTAACACGAGCTCAGGCTCTTCAGGTCTACAGTGATAAATGTACGACCCAGACACAAACAGTCTCAAGACCCGGCGGCCTCGGCACAATAACAATGGGAGCGATAATATGTCACACCGTGAGGCCTGGAGAATTGCTTTCCACGCCACTCTCCGTTTAATAGCTCCCTGCAATGCATAAATAGCCCTCCAGGATACTTGATTTCCTAATTCAGTAAGGCCGATGCAATAGCAGGCGCTAGCTTATTACGCTAGCTGCGCTCTCAAACGAACAAACACTCATTTATACAACTGCTAGGTAACTGTGCTAACCACTGGTGCTGTTAGATATAAGTTCAACTCTTCAAGAAGCCCTTCAAAGTGTTTATTTTAACGTGAAAGACCGTGCGAAAACCCACCCCGCTTCAGCCCCAAGGTTATTTAGCTAAATCATCACAAAAGAGCCTAGCTAACAGACGCTAGCTACGTAGCTAACTTAATAGCATCCTTTACGTTTATCCAGAGTAAGCGCTGCGATGTTAGCTCCTAGCCGGGTAGCAGGTACCGTAACCACGCTGCGTTGGATCCATGATGCCCATCAGCGATAGAGAGCTTCGCGAATGAAATAATTATCCACCGGTCTGCTGGTAATGACCAACATTAATTCCCTCATCAGCCTCGCTAGTTAACAGATGGAGGCGTGCTCCCCTTTTGTTCACGGGCTAACGTTAGCTAGCAGCCAGATGAAGTTACATTGTTTACGCTGCGAGCACAGACAATTTTCACAGAGCATCACGATCCTCCCACACTTCCACCGTCCAAAGTTTCCCCGATATTTCTCTAAAAGCGGCTCCGACCTTTCAGTCCTCGGGTCCCGAAGGAGCAGGTGTCTCTAAACCTTCTTCTTAACGGATGTGCGTGTGAAGATGGCAAGGCGATAAATAATAAACAACTATTCCCCTAACCTTTGGGTTTTAAATTAGCAAACATGGCTGGTGTGGTCCGGTGCAGCCATGATCACAGAACAGAGCGAACAGGAGCAAATGTCCCAACAATAACTACGCATGCATCCGGTTAAATTTCTACACCAAATTTCACAAAATAAATACATTTAAAAAACAAATGAACAACAACAACAACAAAAAAATTACTTACCCAACAAACTATTATATTATTAATATTAATATTATTAGTAGTATTATGTACGAATATTGCGACTCTAAAACAGTATCTGCTTTTATAAGTGAAACTCATCAACCAAATGTTAAGTATTTTCTCTTTATTATGAAGAATTATGATTTTATTGCATTATTATTACAGATGCCTAAAATGACAGCAGCATTAAAAAGACAGTTAAAATGAGAAAAAGTTAATTTTCTAAATAGTTGATGGTTAAATTACATTTTTTTATTCTTTCTAGTTGTTTGGTATACTATTGACTTTTTCTTTTTCTTTTTTATTATTATTTCATTTAGTGTTTAATATGCATATTTTGTTATATATTTTATTATTATTATTATCCTTATTATTATTTATCCTTATTATCTTGTGTGTGTGAGGTGCGTCATATAATGCGTCCGCTATGTCTACTATGAACATAAGCAGATCTTTAGCATTTTTTTAGTGCACTTTATTCTAGTACTGATAGATAGATAGATAGATAGATAGATAGATAGATACTTTATTGATCCCGCAAGCGAAATTATTATTTAAGTATTACGTATTTTTGCATGAACAGTATGGTGATCCTAATTGAAATAAAAATCAGTAATCAATAACTTCATTTGGTGTTATGTAATGTTATCATTACAACGTTATTAACCAAAGTCTTCTCTAAGAACGTTTCAGCAGTTATCTTGAAACACTTTCAAGTACTTCGGGACAGTTATTTAAAGCGTCATCTAAAATTAACGTTCATTTGAATGTTAAATTTGAAGTCGTTTGAAGTCCTACTTCTACCACAGTTACTGTCATTACAGAGCTCTTCCACTGGTTTAATTCACTCATTAGAGTGCCATGTCTCTGTCTCTCTTCATATCTCTGTATATGACATCCACGCTTTTATTTTAATGCGCTTCAGGGTGAAAACAGGAAACTTGTGTTGCTTATTATCGTCACCTTCTGCTGAATGACAGTCAGTGAGAAATTCGGGCCTGAAGAGGAAGTATGCTAATGTTCTGGGCCGAGGAGCCTGAAGGCTTCTGGGTCATAGCGCCGAACTATAAAGGGGTAAAAGTTATAGATACCCCAAATCGTAGTGAAGTAAAAATACTTTAGTTTAAGGTAAGTGATGCGTGGCCCGTTTCTATGTTAAAATTGGTATTTCAATATACGTATCCCATGCCGGCTGATACCAATACAATTCACTGATGCCCCCTAAAGGCCTTTTACAATATTTCTCTAGTTTAACAAGGATCATGCTCCTTTTCTTTGTAATAGTTGAATTATGTAGTGCATCGTACACTCAGCAGCCATTTTATAATTGAAATGTACAGCACACACCCACCCACCAGCCACTTTATTAGGTACATCTCGCTAGTGCCGGATTTGCCCCTTTTTTCCTTTCAGAGCTGCCTTAATTTTTCATGGCCCAGATTCAACAAGGTGTTGGAAACATTCCTCAGAGATCTTTTTTCCATATCTTTTTTCCATATTGACAGATTTGTTACCTGTATATCCATGATGTGAATCTTCCATTCCACCATATCCCAAAGGTGCTCTGTTGGATTGAAATCTGGTGACTGGGGGGGCCATGAGAATTCAGTGAACACACTGTCACGTTTGTGACACGGTGTGTTATTCTGCTGGAAGCAGCCATCAGAAGATGGGTACACTGTGGTCATAAGGGGATGATATGATCAGCAAAAATAGTTAAGTAGGCTGTGGCATTTAAAGTTGGTACTAAAGGGAAGGTGCCAAAAAAGAATATCCCCCACACCATTACACCACCAGCACCTGAACTGCTGATACAAGGCAGGATGGATGGAGCAATGCTTTTTGTTATTTACACCAAAGTCTGACCCTACCAGCTGCTGCAGCAGAAATCTCATCAGACTAGGTAACATTTTCCAATCCAGCCTAAGTTTCCTGTTCTTAGCTCAGAGGAATGGCACCCAGTGTGGTTGCTGCATCATGGTGTTGTCTGTTAAAAAATGCTCTGCCACATACCTTGGTTGTAACAAATAAAAATTTGAATTACTGTTGCTTTTGTGCCAGCTTAAAGCAATTTGCCAACACTCATCAACAAAGCATTTTCACCTAGAGAACTGACACTGGATATTTTCTTTTTCAGATGGTCTGGTGCAAGCTTATTATAGTTAGTCTTTGTCAGTTTGGTAAAACTGAGCTGCTGCCAGGTGTTTGGCTTAATTGATGTTTGCATTCATGAGCAGCTAAATATGTGTACCTAACAAAGTGGCAAGTGTGTAATGCAAACCTACATAGATACTGTCATTTGTTTTTCCCAGTGCCCATTTTATTTATTTATTATCACTGTTGGCACAGTTGTGTAAAAGGGTGATATGTTTATGAAATTTGACCCCCCCCCTCCTACATGTATAGATCACAAAAATTAAACCCTCTCAGTCTGGCAAGACTTTAATATTAGAAACTGTAAAGAGCAGAATTTACAGCATCCCTATGATATCGATTTGCATCTATTTCAAGTGAGAGCACAAAGCTAAACAGCTAAAACTTCCAACAATTATAAGTTGTCTCAAATCTTCAGTGATTTCTGACAGGTTAAAATTCATTACCCCTGACTCTTCATTATCTAAGAAAACAAAAAGCATTAAAAATGATTCTTGAACAGTTTATTAGAAAGATGTAGACAATAAAAAAAAAGAAAAAAAAAGAATTCCCACTCTAATTCAACATTACTTGTCTCCCCTTACATTTTATTGACAGTGCAAATATGATTTGGTCATTACATATCGCCGTATCGTTCCAACACGCCGCGTTGTTCAAGCCCCTTTACCAGCTGCATAACATTTCAGCTCACTTCTGCAGTTTAAGATGGGTGTGCACGATAGGTGTGTATAAAGAGATAGTCAATATGTTGAAGTCATTCAGATTACCAAAGTACAGTAGGTCATCACTGGGAAGATGCAAATATGCCAGCAATGAGTTCATAATATTCCAATTTTTTTTTTACAAGCATTAAACAAGAAGTAAAGGGAAACATGTACGCTGGAAGGTTAAGCTACTCAAACAGTCTTCCTGGATATCTAACTCACAGCACATTAAAAGAAGAACCCAATTGATAAG
>VUQK01022541.1:2586-14985 GCA_015106715.1 Bujurquina vittata | reverse complement strand
CTCCAGTCTGCACGCCAAAGTATGGTTATCCAAGAAACTGAACCCCACATGCTTTTATGAATGTGTGAAGGAGGCATGTTGTATGAAGCACTGTAAGCGCTCAAAGTGTCAGTAAGAAAGTAGAAATGTATTTGTATAGCACATTTCAGCGACAAGGCAATTCAAAGTGCTTTACATCATAAGACAATCAAACATATGTGCATTAAAATCATGAAAAGCATTAAAACATCAATGTAGTACACATTGATGTTTACACATTAAAGTCCACTCTCTGAGCTACAGGTAGCCAGTGTAAGGACTTTAAAACCAGGGTGGTGTGCTCTATTTCTTTTGGTCATGGTGAGAACACGAGCAGCAGCATTTTGGATCAGCTGCAGCTGTCTGATTGATTTTTTTTGGCAGACCTGTGAAGATACCGTTGCAATAATCACTGTGACTAAAGATAAATGCATGGATGAGTTTGCAAAGAAAAGTGTTAAATAACAACGAGAAAGAAACCATTTGTTTTAAGTTTATTATATCCCCTGGCTCATGCATGTGAGCACGTGGATGTGCCCCAAGAATGGTCCTTATTCTTGTACACACACACACACACACGCACGCACACAAACACACACACCTTCCCAAAATGCCTTGTTTTTGCCTTGTTTCCTTTGTGTTGTTAAATTTGTTAAAATTTCAAGAAGTGTATAGTTGAATGTTGTGTGTGGATTTCTTTAGCCACTGCTGCATTATTTCAGGGCGCGATGAAGAACAAAAGCTGATGTAATCAATTATTCAGTGTTGTGATAAATGCTTTATAGCTTCCTTCTTCTTCTTTTATTGTGATTCTGTGTTTAAATCAGAGCTTAAAGATGAAGTCGATTTAATTTTCCTACTTTTTCTGTGTCGGTGCAACCTGTGAATTTGGATAAGGAGAAAATGGATGGATGGATGACATCAATAAATATAAGGCTAAAGCACATGCACTCAGGAACAGTGAGTGCGCTGTGGACTAAAGCCAGAATTGTTCCAAACAGGAGGTTCTAGTAATGAGCAGACAGCTGCATCTTATTCACACAAGAGAGCATTCTGTGTCATTTTAAAGTCATTTTGACCCGGCCGATTGTGTTTCTGACGAGCACCAAAGTGGCTATTCTTTCAATAACACAGTGGTCATCTGGCCATATGTTGCTGCAACGAAGCGAGAGTCAGACGTTTAAGCCCTAGCAAGGGCTGACCCATAGTTAATGCACTTCCTCTCTGGGGCCTGCCGTGCTCTTTAGAGTGTATGCGCTATCCGACCACCTCTCAAGACAAATGTCTCAGATAAGCCCAGAGTATGCGATGGGGAAAAAACTCTCCCCCTCTTTATCAATCTCAAACAGGGAGCTTTTTTGCACCATTATTCTGTGCTCTCACTGATAAGCTGTGGAGAGCCCAGAGGCGCACCAAAGACATATTGTGCAGGGCAGTGGTTTGCAAAGATAAAAGCGCTAAGGTCGAAGGCATCTGAGAATAACTTGAATGAGCCTGTCCTCTGTTCATACTGCAACAACAGAGCATCCAAGTATCAAGTTTAATACTAAACAGTGTCATGAAAGTCTCCTGTGGGGACACATTCCTGAATAATGTTGTTGCTACCTGAATATTCTTTTTGCTTCAATTATAATGTGACACTGAGAGAACGTTAGCTCTTTTCCTCAATGAAGGGAATAGAAGAAACCATCCAACTCTGCTGCTCTCATCTTACTGAGTGGGCAAGTCCAGTAAATGTCACCATTTGCACGTGTATGATGGTTTGTGTGGACTAGATGCATTGATTACACTGATTGTCCTGCTGGATTTGTGAGCTGTCATTGTCTATCCAAAGAGTCTGCATCCATAGTGTCCTGATAGAGAACGCCTCACATTTATAGCAGAAAAACCCCGTGTGCGAACAGGTGAATTTGCTTGTCGTGTAAAGCACTCAAAGTGTGTGATAAGTTTAGAAGTTATATAAATGCAGTTCATTTCCTGTTTGTATCCAAAGCACGATCAGGCCAAGCAAACAGAGCAAAAGTGAGCATACCAACAGATCAATACCTCAAGCTTTGTTCACAGAAAGATAAAGAAGCGGCTTCATCACAGATCCACAGTTTGTTAAACGAGTAACACTGTGATCGGGGAAAGTGCCTGGGGCGGCCCAGTGGCTGAGTGGTCGGGACACGTACCACATGGGCTCAGAATGACCTCGCAGCTGAGTCCCACTGTGACTCCTGGCATATGAGATGTCATTCCTCGGCCTTCGTTTCCACTTTTGCTGGCTGTCTCAACTGAAAAACATAATAATGAAAATAGAAATGTGTCTATCAGAGAATAATAAACCTCTTCTCAGGAGGGAACTTAAACAGGCATTAAAGTGCGCCTGAATTTTATTCCAGCTCTATTAGGAAATGAGTTATTGAATCTGCCAATGGAATGTCAATATTTGCTCAATAATAAGAAAATAACATCCCTCTTGAACCCTCAACGTTTTCCCTGTGACGCATTCATGTTGTCAAGCTGCATCCATGGAAGCTACTGACGATGAGTGAGCATAAGTGCAACAAATATCACTATACACAAAGAACTTTCTGAGCATTGTGTCATACATTGAGTCATTGTAGCTAATTTACTGCTGCTGTATTTCTCATTGTATTGTATATGTATTTCCCATTAATGGGAGAAGAAAATGCACTTTATTGACTCATCCGTCCAGATCACTGAGTTCAGGTGTTCCAGTCTCTTCCACAGGTGTATAAACCAGCACCTAGGCATGCGCACTGCTTCTGCAAGCAATTGTGAAAGAATGGGTCGCTCTCAGAGCTCAGACTGTGCAGTCGTGAAATTTCCTCACTACTAAATATTCCACAGTCAACTTTTAGTGGTATTATAACAAAGTAGAAGGAATTGGGAACAACAGCAATTCAGCCAGGCAGTGACAGCTCATGTGGAATGAGTGGGGTCTGAAACACATAGAAAGAAGAGGTCACCAACGTCCAGCAGAGTCAATAGCCACACACCTCCAAACTTCATGTGGCCTTCAGGTTAGCTCAAGAACAGTGAGTGAAGAGCTTCATGGGATGGGTTTCTGTGGCCGAGCAGCTGCATCCAAGCCTTACATCACCAAGTGCAATGCAATGCGTCGGGTACAGTGGTGCAGAAAACACAGCACTGCTGGACTCTAGAGCAGTGGAGACGAGTTCTCTGGAGGGATGAATCAGGGTTCTCTGTTAGGCCCACTGATGGGTGAACCTGGGTTTGGTGACTGCCAGGAGAACGGTACCTGTCTGACTGCATTGTGCCAAGTTTGATGGAGGGCTGATTATGGGCTGGGGTTGTTCATCAGCAGTTGGGCTCCTTACTTCCAGTGGAAGGAACTTTCAAGGCTTCAGCATACCAAGACATTTTGTGCAATTTCATGCTCCCAACGTTATGAAAACAGTGTAGTGATGACCCCTTCCTGTTCCAGCATGACAAAGCAGGACATGGACGCATCAATGAGCGAGTTTGGTGTGGAAAAACCTGACTGGCCTCTGAGTCCTGTCCTAAACCCGACAGAACATCTTTGGGATGAGAAGCGTGGACAATGTGAGCCAGGCCTTCTCTCCAACATCAGTGTCTGATGCACTTCTGGAAGAAAGGTCAAAAATTCCCAGAAACACTCCTAAACCTTGTGCTCTATCTATCCATGAAGCCAGATGACACACAGCGATTATTTAGACTGCAGGGATGTCGAATGTTCTGCTTGTAAATTCAGACAAACCTGAGGTTATTGTACTTGGCCCCTAAAATATTAGAAACATTGTGTAAGGAGATACTTAATGGCCTTACGCTGGCCTCCAGTGAGGAAACCTGGAGTAATTTATAACCAGGATATGTCCTTCATATTAAACAAAAGCTCCCTGAAAACCTTCTGTGGATCCAAATGCGAGCATGTTCCTCCCATATTGGCTTGTATTCGTTGGCTCCTGTTAAATCCAGAATTACATTAAAAATCCTTCTCCTCACATTATAGTTAGGGCTAGTGATCCTGTATCCTCTGTTTATGCTGCAATAGGCCTAGACTGCTGGGGGGCTTCCCATGATGCACTGTTTTCCTTCCCACTGTTGCCGAGTGTTTGCTCATAGTGGGTCATCTGATTGTTGGGGTTTTCTCTGCATCATTGTGAGCTCTTTGCGGACAATATGAAGCAGCTTGAGGGAACTGCTGTTGTAATTTAGTGCTGAACTGAACTCAGTTACATAAGCGAAAGAAGGCAGACCACTGTTTGCATGAGTGGCACAGTTATTTCTACAGGCAGTGGTCACACTCAGCGGGGAAAGAGAAAGCCTGCTTTGATTCTCATCGTGGCTGCATTCCACTGCTTCCTTTGTCTATCCAGTATTCAGGCTTTTTGTGTGTATTTGTACTCAGTAATAATTTCAAATTTGCCAACTTAGCAACTTTGTTGCTATATTTAACGAGCCATCAGACCCCTGCAGCGACTTCTTTCTTCCTTCAGTGTGTCACAGTCACACATAAATAAATGAGGGGTTAAATGCAGTTTCTTTGAGTTTTATTTCATTAGGTTTGTGTAGTTCTAAACACATTTAGAGACACTTTTTGTCTCTCCAGTTGTGTTACTCTGTCTGTTATAACCTTGATTACAACTCCATGCAAATGACCAATTATGCAGACTAGGTGATGACATCATATAGCAACGTTTAGTGACTTTTAGGACAGCCAATCAGAGGACTATCAGAACAAGAACGTCAGTCCTCAGACTGCAGTTCTATGGTGGTTTTAAGCAAGTTTTAAATGAGTATTGTGCTATATTGTTTACTCTAAAAGAGGCCTGAGTAAGTTGGGATCAGGTGAGACTGAAGTGTGGAAACACCGTGAAACTGACCGTGCCAAGAAACACCAGCAGGCTACCAATCCAGCTGTTCAGATGAATCAAACCATTTTAATTTTGCGCTCAGATCCCCAGTGAGTGAGACACTGGTGGCTTAGAAATGCAGTTACCAGCCCTCTAATGTTCCTCCCATCATCTAAAATATACAATATCATCAAACGATTCTGAGGGTCTGGAGACATCTTTATGCACAAGGCTGAAAATCAATATTGTATGCCCGTGATCTTTGGACCTTCAGGCAGCACTGCATTAAAAACAGGCGCAATGGTGTCATGAAAACTACTGTATGGTCTGTGTGTGAACAAAGCTCCCTGTGCCATCTACAGATGCTCGGAAAACACGATCCAGAAGTACCACCGCCGTCTCTCGGCCAAAGCTCATTTAAAATGGACTGAGGCAAAGTGGAAACTGTTCTGAAGGTCAAAATTTGAGGAGCGGGACGATCCAGCTTGGTATCAACATTCAAATCACAAGTCTGCGTCTCTGATGGTATGGGGGTGCGTTAGTGCCTATGGAATTGGCAGCTGTCACATCTGGAAATGCACCATCAGTGCTGAAAGTTGTAAATAGGTTTCAGTTCCGCCCAGATGTCTTTTGTCATGGAAGGCCTTTCATAGCAAGACGATGCTAAGCTGCACCCTATGACCATTTCAGCAACTGAAAGCATTTGGTACATCATGAAATTAAAAATATGACAAAGAAGATCCAAGACTGTTGAGCAGGTAGAATCCCACATTAGAAAAGAATGGGACACAATTCCTCTCCCAAAGTCCAGGGACATGTCTTATAGTCTGCTCCATTCCCAGACATTCAAACACTGTTGTTAAAATAAGAGTGGTAAAAAGGCCATGTCCCAACTTTGCACATTTTCTAAAGTACTCCTTTCTATGTCTCTGGTGGTTTATTTCAGTTTTTCAGCTTAATGATAGCCTCCATCAACTGCATAAACATCTCTATCTTTGGATCTTTGGTTCCAAAATGCAAGTTGAAAACTAGGAAGGAACTAATATATTTAATCTGCATAATTTGTGATGGAAGAGTGAGGGAACAGCCCACCCTAACCCTGGCCATGAAGGTGCCGATTAGTGCTTAGCCTTAAATTTCACCCATCCATTTAGCTGCCTGGCAGCAGCTTCAGCCAACATCCTTGAAGTATTCTTCAAGCAAACTGAGAGGTTGTGCTGTGGCAGTTTTAGAGCTAGATGTCTCCTGGCCTTCTCGAAGCCTCTGCAGGGTTGCTGTGTGCATCCTGGTCCTGCCAGCACCCATGAACACACAAGATGTGTGGAATCACTGCTCATAAAGAAGAGGAGTTGCTGAAGTCAGAGGGCTTGTTATAAGTGGGAACATGCACCTGAGTAAAGCTCAAAGCCAAAGCTAGCAGAGCATCACTGTTCATCACACATCAGTCAGCGAGAATATCTCAAAGGCTCGCTCCTGTAGCATCACATCCTGTCAGTGTGTTAGGCTCTGACTGCTCTGGATGTTGACACAAGGCAGCACAGCAGCACAGCGATTGGTGAGACAAACTTTACTCATTTACAGTCTCTACCCAGGAGAGCAGAGGGGCTGCCTGCCTGCCTGACCTGAATCTGCCGTCTCATGCCCCCAGCTGCACTGTGGGGGAAACACAAAATGTCAAAAATGTTTGTCTTTTTTCACTTTAAAGACCTGTTTTAAAATCAGTTTGCTGCTTCTCCCTGACAGCTGCAAATATCAGTGGAGTTTCTCCGGCCACAGCTTTTTAAGTTGATATTCTTCACTCATCCTCGTCCCCCTGTATGGTGTTGATTACATTTTGTTTTCAAAGCTTAGTCTAAAGTGCAAAAGATTACATATGGAGGTCCTGAATCTCTTATTAGTGGCAATGTGATTGAGAAAGGAATTTGTACAGATGTTGATGTCGATTTGTTTGCCACCTTGATTGTAATTGTTCCAGCTAATGATCCAACCTGCAGACAGTCCTGCTAATGATTTGATCCACTTCTTACACTTTTTTCTTGCTACCTGTTTACAGGGAGGAAGAGACGGGATTTGCCCGTGCCCTGGCATCCTGTTGAGAGCAGGAGGGAAAGATATCCAAATGCTCTCTGATAAAAAACAAGTTAATCCGCTGCAAATTCAATACAGCAAGCTCCGAATAAGCCTCAGATGATCACAATAGGAAGCTATTGCCTGGATGTTTTTACCCAGTTTTCCTGCTGCTACTTCGCAACGAGAACATGGTGAATGTGTAACTCTTTGAGAAGTAGTTTTGTTCAGTGGCTGCAGTTTTGAATCCGGGTTGCCAAATGTCACGTTTTTCCACTGCAAATGTGCGCTGTGTTTTTTTCTTTGGTGCTGCAGTGAGATTCCAACAGACCATGTCCCTGTGTTCCCATGAAGGAATTTCCATTTCAGCAGGAGAGGAATGGAACATGAGATGTTGCCTTCAAATCTCTGTCACTGTCTCAATCTATCGTCTGTCAAAGTGGGAGAAAAGTTAACTGTTAATCATGAACTGTTGAGACTTATTTGGACACAGCAGTTATCACAATCTTGTAAAAATGCATGTAATTCAATAGAAAGCTGCAGCAATTAGCCTTGACATTGAAAGCAGCTGTCTCAATAATCATGAGGCAGTTGGAATGCTGTAAAAAACCCAGGGCGGTGGCATTCATACGCACCCACCTAAATACTGCTGCAGAGGATGATCGCACTCCCCGATCATGACAATATCATCACAATGGGACTTGCAGCGCCACAAAAACTGGTCACAAACGGCTCAGGAGACATTACAATTAGGCCTAAAGCAGGGATCATCAAGTCCAGGCCTCGAGGGCCGGGGTCCTGCAGGTTTTAGCTGTGTCCCTGATCCAACACACCTGAATCACATGGCTGAATGACCTCCTCAGTATGCAGTCACGTTCTCCAGAGTCCTGCTGATGACCTCTATATTTGACTCAGGTGGGTTCTAAAACCTGCGGGACACCGGCTCTGGAGGCCTGGATTGTGTACACTAAGCCCAGGCCCAGATTTCAAAGTCTTCAGATTCTAACCCAATTAAGCTGGAATAAGCAGGAACAACGCCATGCTGTGTTTTTGTCCTTCAGGTTATTGTGAAATCTCTCCAGTTTGTGTCTCTGTTTAGATGTTTAGATTTTCTCTTGTTTATTCTCAGCTCTGGCCATTTTGAGTTCTGGCTGATTCTCTTCATGATTTTATTCTCAGTCTTTGTTCTGTCTGCTGGTGTAAATTGTAATTATTATGAATTACAAGGAATTCAGGAAGGTGTTGGCAGTACAAGAATAACATTAAAGTCATGTGGTCTGCAGAGGATTCAAATAAGCACAATAAATGTATCAATGAATAATCTAAAAAGCATCAAACAAACTCTGCAAAACTGAGGGAAATTCCAAGATTGGTGTTAATTGTCCGAGTTCTTCAGCAGCTTTGATATCACTGCTGATATATGAATATCATTAATGCAGCCTAAAGCAGAGATGTCGACAGATGTACTGATCAGTACTGAGTCTTTGCCCACATTCAAAACTGTCATTCAGTTTCTCTAGAATAGACTGATGCAAGAAAAATGATGATGATGATGGATAAGAGAATGGGTGGATGGATCAATACAGGAGCTATGGAAGCAGCTTGAAACCTCTCTGGGAGCTGGTCGCACAGCCTCGACTGCACACACCTCAGCATCTATCTGCACAACAGGTGTGTGTGCATACCCACTTATTTCCTCTCTTCTTGCACACACTTTTGTGCCAGATGTCTGTCACAGGAGCACAATGGAGGGGATTGGAGTGTATGTAATGGCAAGTTGCACAATAAACAGAGCAAAGACGCTCAGCCTGCTGCGCCTGCCTCCTCCTTAGCAAACAGCAGGGGAGGGGACATCCCCCTCACAGCCATGTGAGGGCACTGTGGAACTTTGCAGCTCTGACACACTCGGTGACTCTCTTCTGCACTAGAGGTTTAAATTAAACATTAAACACTGAGGGAAATGAGAAGAGAGGAGCGGGATGATGACAGGAATGGAGGGAGAGAATGAAGGAGAGTAAGAGAGATTCTATTCATGAAATGTCGAGTTTCTTTCTTTCAAAATCCTGACATAACACCGTGGGTGGATGATTCATTGCTCATGAAGGACGATCTGTTTCTGCAAATGATGATTTTTGTGTGTGTGTGTGTGTGTGTGTGTGTCGCAAGACCTTTTACTAACAACTGTTGATGTATTTAGAATATATGCGGTCCCAAGAGACTGATGCTGCTGCTAGCTTGCCAGTTCAATAATTAAAAATGGAATAGAGCTATCATTGTTTAGCTAATCAATTACACATAATGCAAGGGCACTCTCCAGAGGTGTGGTAGCTTGTGGTCATGATTACTGTAAGACAGGACAACCCAAGTTGGGACTGCAGCTCTGCATGGGTTTTGTAAGTGTTGCTGTTATTTGCCAGCTTGTTTTCTGAGGTTCGCTAAAGATTTCATGACCATTTTGTATTAGGTGGCTTAAGCATTTAGTGAATAGCAAAGGATCGGTATCTCTGGGATTTTATGATAGATGAGAATGAAAGGTTGACACCTATGGCAACCTTGCTTGCGTTCCAATTTAAGGGCAGATGTGGTGAAATGGAGAGGCTGAAATGTCAGAAGTGGGCACAGGCAGGCAGAGTGAGCGGATTAACGCAGTGGCTTCGAGCCATCCAGCCAGTTTCGCTATCATGACCTTGTCGACTAACTGCCAGTCAGCTCAGACCTCCGAGGGTTTCTGCTTCTTCTTTAGCTGAGGCTGACGTCGCGTCTGTCACGCCAAAAAATCCTCCTTCCTCGTGACCCCCCCCGAGACACCACATGGCAGGTTGCAAGCAGAGCGCAGAGACTGTTTCACTCTGATCTCGAAGAGGACCAAAAGCAGAGACCCGACTCAATCAACCTTGGCTACATTTTTCCTCCTGAATTAAGAAATCTGCCAGGGACAGTTGGAGGACACACTCAAAGACACACACAAAAAAGTGACTTTCTCATTGTGTAGTGAGACGTGTGTGCGTCTAGAAGAAAGTGAATAGATTAAATCACATTAGATAATGCTTTAGCACTTGACACTAGCGCCCAATTAAGATCTGTAGAGCCTGGAGCACAGAGCACAGAAGGAGCCTATAGTTTTTTTTTTAATAGCAAATACATGACAAAACTGCTACGCTTTTGGCTTTGATAACCTTGTTTTAATTATGCAATTACATGGCTGTCTCCTAACCCTGCTCTCTTGGTGCATTTAAAAGCAGCCTCCACAGTCAGGGCCATTTGCTCAGCATAACAACAACTTTGAACTTGCAGGAAATATTATGCAAAAATCTCTCTTTGATGCAGAGCAAAGTGTGCTTATTAAACAATTAGCATAGTTATGCTGGTGGTAATCATCCAGAGAGATTGTAAATTGGCAGAGGAGTTTAAAAATAGTCATTTGAAATTTCTGTGCAGGGTGCCTAATATGTGACTGTAAGCCCAGGGGCAGCTTTTGTTACTGCTCACATAGCTTCCTAAAGTTAGCATCTGTACGGCTTCACGTTTCTTTGTGGTTTTTTGTTGCCTGTTCAGTCTGAAAGGCTCATTAATGTTGCACAGAGAAATATTTTGATGCTGCAAGCAGGAAAGTCCTACAGCTCTCACTGGCTTGGGCATGGATTCCAATACTGATGAGGCAGGAGCTTTTATTATCTTGATATGCTTCAGTAAGGAGCAGAGTGTTTAGGCCTGCACCACAGTGTTAAAGTGCCAGTGCTCAAGCCCAGAGCTGTTGTCTTCCATGCCCTCACCTTTAGGATAGAACTTTTAACCCAGCATCCGTCCTGGACCTCACCACGAGCTGAATGGCAGCAGTTCCCTGCAGCCAGGTTCAACATCACCTGCAAAGACTAAAACATTAGTAGAAGAGTTTAGAGAAATCCTGACAGGTGCAACGCTAACCTGGGATAGGGATAGAAATGGGATGGCTCACTACTTCTTTTTAATGTCCATTATCAATACTAATACTGTAATTGTGAGTATGGGCTGATACCAGTAACAGTCCAATATAGCCTTTTCTTACTTACACAACTAAGCTGTTAATAATGTATGCAAGGTAAAGATGCTTAAGCTGTGAAACAAATATTCCAGTCTCACGAAGGAAGACATGACTAGTTTGTGCAATTTATTTTTTTATTTAAACTTTTCCACAAAAACTTTAGCATCACTCTGGTCAGCACCGTTTAAACGTAGCACACATTGCGCACAGTTCTATTCTTTTCTTTAAGGTTCTAAGTCCACGTTGTCGATGTTTCACCCACTGTTCATTTAACACATAGTCATGGATTATCTGTCTGTACGGGATACTCAGAATGAAGCCTTTTACATCATGGTTCTGGCTAAAGAAAAGAGCTATACTTTTTCCTGGTATCTAATCAAGTGATTATGGGATGCATTACTCACTTCCTCATTGGGTTTTTCATCTGATAATTGAGCTGCTGCTGATGGGCCTTATGGCATTCTTGTTTTTTAATATTAGCACATTGTTGGTAGAACATCCACAGAAGTTTGGTACATTTCTGCACTTGGGTTTGATTTTCCCCTCTAGGTGTGTAAATTAGCCACGCCAGCAGCTTTGACAAGACATCACTATTTTTTGCATCTCCAGTTGGAAAGGACCCTTCCAGAAGAGTAAGGTTTTTGAGGCGCTCCTGGTCAGCAGTGTTGGGTCACATACTGGTGCTTGTTAAGGACCCTTTGCCACCACATTTTAACACATTGAATACTTTAGTGTCGGTTTTCGACAAGAGTAGGAATACTCCACAATAGCATGAAGATGTATAATAATAGTATAAGTACACATAAGGAAGCTTGAGACATTGGGTTGCTCACTGATGAACATCAGTTAAATTAAACACACTATGTGGTGGTGATAATGCTAATCAGTGTAGATGAAGATGATGCTGTTAGAAAGCAATTATAAATTTTATACCAAGCAAAAAAATGCTTTAACTAAAAGCAAGACATGTTAATATATACTATACATCATACAGCTATACAGCCACTGGCTCTAAACTAGAGTTGCTCTTAGTCACATGCACTGTTATCCACGCACACTGCTGCAATCACTCACTCAATTTTTTGCTGCATTTGACCTGACGGGTTTTTTACCATCCTTTGATATTAGAGTCATATTATCCTTTGATTTCATACCATGTTTTTGTGCATGTTTCCAGTCTGTCATAATGATTCTCTTGTTTCAGCTTAAGATGTTTATACGGTTGTAGATGCTTTCAGAATTTCAGCTGGCTCATGACATCCATCCATCCATCGTCCATCCACCCATCCATCATCCATCCATCGTCCATCCACCCATCCATCCATCCATCCATCATCCGTCCATCCATCCATTCATCCATCCATCGTCCATTCATCCATCCATCCATCCATCCATCCATCCATCCATCCATCCATCCATCCATCCATCTTCTACTGCTGATCCGGGTTT
>VUQK01022538.1:0-12105 GCA_015106715.1 Bujurquina vittata | reverse complement strand
AGAGCAAAGGAGAAACAATCAATGACCCCCCCCCCCGCCCTGACCATCCATCCCTCCATCAATCGTATTCCAGATGTCCTTTGACTAGCTACACTTTCTATTATCCAGAGGTGCAGATGAAATGTATATTTCCACCAAGTTCTTGGCATATCCTGTGGTCTTTTCATGCATGCCCAAAAAACATCCAAAGGGAGGCATCCATGTGCAGATTTCCAGAATGAAAGATGCCAACATCTGGAATGTAACCTCACCATCCGCTGGATGTCTTCTAGGACTTATGGAGAAGTTGGCGTTTAAGAATGAGTAATAACTATTTGATCAGTTAAAAAAACTATGAAAACAGAAGGACTCGCTCTCCTGACCATCACACTGAGTTTACTGATCCACACAACACGCTCCACGATGCTGACTCAGGATTATAAAGCTCATGTCTGCTACATTTACTTCCTTCCTGATTGATGCTTCTTGTTTTGTAAGAGGCATTCTTACTGGATCACTGTTGCACTTGGAAACGATGTCAACATTTTTCCACCCGTGATGCAGTTTTTGTTGTCAGAGTGACCAGTTTGGATGACCATAATGTTGGTGTGTCAGCTATGTTTGCCTAGTATGTTAGGGCCTAAGAGGAAGAAGAGTGAGCTGTATAAGCACCAGTCCATTTACCTCAAGCTCCTGGAAGTCTTCGTCATCATCGATGTCATACGACAGCGTGTGAATCTTTGCGTCCTCTCCAGAAAACTCCAGATACTTCCCGTCAGCGAACAGCAGCACCTCCTTTGTGGAGGGCGTGGCAGAGGAAGAGGAGGCTTCTGGTCCAAGTCCCTCGATGAAGGTAGTCTCACAGCAGTCACCTCCCCCGGCCTCCCCCCAGGCCCGCAGGACACTTTCTGGGCACAGGAAAAGTCCGGGGGCTGGCCTGAGATGGGGGTCTGACATCCCGTGATGGGGCAGGAGAGCACTGGGGTTCAGGAGCTGCGGAGCACCCCTGCTGTGCTCCTGTTGAGGGGAGGTGCTCACCACCACCTGACCCTGATATTGAGGAGCAGAGTACACTGAAAACAGTGCCTCCCGGGGCTCCGCCCCCAGTCTGCGGGTGTTTATGTGGCCATTTTGTCTGCAGGCTTCGCCTCCTCCTCCTCTCTGTGAGGCTTTCACAAGCTCGGAAGGGGTTTCAGTCTCTTCTCCTCGGCTCTCTTCTTCTACTCCACCTTCCATCTCTCCTCAGAATCTTTTCCTCCTTCGAGGTGTCTGTCAGGGATGTCAGAGGTCAGGGGTCAGACATTGCAGACTGAACTCTCCTGGAAGACAGACAAAGAAAACACAAAAGGCTCGTTGTGAAGCAGATCACGGAAAAATGTAAACCATAACTGCTGTCCCAACAGTGCGGAAATGTCCTCATAGTGCCTGAAAGTAGCAGGGACACACAAACATGTGAGTCATGTGTTTGCAAACATGTTTGTGTGTGTGTGTGTGTGTGTGTGTGTGGGTGTGTGTGTGTGTGTGTTTGTGTGTGTGTGTGTGACAGAGGATTCACCTGCTGTGATGCATCCTGTACCCAATGAGACACCTCAGTAAACACCTGTGGGCTTTCATGTTTTAGTAGGAAACCATCACTGTGAAAGTAAGTAAGTAAAATGTATTTATATAGCACCTTTCTAGATACAATTACAAAGTGCTTTACAACAATTAAAGGAAACAGTGATACACAGTAAAGTACACAAAACCACTAGTTAAAACCAAGCCTGTACAAATGAGTCTTGAGCTGTTCTTTACATGATTCAATAGAGTTGACAGATCTCAGGTGTGATGGTAGTGCATTCCACGAAAGCACAGTCTCCTTTGGTTTTTAGTCTAGAGCGAGGAACTACCAACAGATTCTGGTCAGAAGACCTCTGTGAGGACAGTTTGGAATTAGGGGGACATTTCTGTCCAGTGAGGACATTTTGGCATTAGGGAGACATTTCTGTCCAGTGAGGACACTTTGGAATTAGGGGGACGCTTCTGTCTCCTGAGGACATTTTGGCATTAGGGGGACATTTCTGTCCTGTGAGCTCTGTTTGATATTTTACTCACATTTCCAGCTTTAGATCACAGAGACTTCCTGTTTTGTCCTTTGACGATGATTTTTGGTCTCTTTAAACATATTTGGAATATTTTTGTTCAGCTGTTTGTTTCCTTCTCATATTAATCTTGCGAGACTTTGAATAACTGGAGCCTTGCATATTAATCATTGCTTTGTGTATATTATAGTTGTGGTGTGGCTCTTTTGATGCTGCTCCTTCTTTGGATATTTGGTTTCCTGATGTTTTCCAGCTGTGATGTTTCTGACGTGTTGTTGCAGCAGCTGTTTTTCTGATTTTGATGATTTTGTGTTTATCAGTTGAAACGAGCTGCAGCTCAGATCAAATAATCCACAGCACATTAATAATAAAGCTCATCTTCAAAGCTGCACGGAAACACCCCCACCCCACCCCACCCCCCATCCCCATAAACAGGCGCACGTGCATGGACAGAGCGCACACGCACATGCACAGATGCTTAAAGCCCACACGTAAACACAGAAATAAGAGAAAAAACCTCACCATGAACCTGAATACCGGCAGTCACCGGCACTTACGTCAGCCCTGTGATAACAGCACGCACACAGAAACACACACACAAATACTCACCTCCCAAGGTGAGACACGAGAGCCTTCTGTCCATCCGTCCATCCGGGCGTGACAGCGGCCCCTAAGCTGTCCTGCAGCCGCCCTCAGTGCGCTGTGAGCAGCGCTGAGAGCTGACCGAGTCCCGGCGTGAAGCTCCGGATTTCTAATCGCAAAATAGCCGTCAAAGGAGAGAGGCAGGCGGGCAGGCAGGTGTCCGTCTGGTCGGAGGATGATCCTCCTGCAGAGCAGAGATGAAGATGAGGAGGAGGAGGAGAGAGAGAGAGGAGGCATGTGCGCTGAATACAGAGGAGGTGTGTGTGTGTGTGTATGTGTGTGTATCAGCAGAGGCTTCTTCCACATGGTCCTAAAGCCCCTCAGATCTGCCCTTGATGATGGGCTGAGTGAACCATCCAGGTTCAGACTCAGAACATCAGTGCTCCGACTCCCTCAGAGCTGCGGACCAATCACAGCTCTTCACTTCTCCAGTGGGACACTTTCAGCTCTATTTATATATCTCTCTCCTCCACACATATTGTTCAGTCATCTGAAGAAAACTAGAGGTTTCTGAAGATGTTCCCACAGCTGAGGTTTGGTCTGACGTAGAAATGATGAAGGGTTGGAGTCCATCCAGCTATGGATCCAGGAATTTCTGGAAGCATTCTTGGACGGAGCACGGACCACTGATAACAAATCTTCAGAAAATAGTTACCAAATCTGATATGATATCCTGATGTTCTCAAGAAAATATCAGACTAAACCATATCCAGATCTGCTTCTGGATGCAGGCACTGAGTTCATGCAGGGATGGAGGGATGACGTCTCCGCTTCCTCTGCTGCTTTTTGTACTGAAAGAAACTCTTTCAAATATATGTAACATGTTTCCACAGCTCTCCACCGGAGATCAAAAAGCTAAATCGAAACAAGGTGAAGAGAAAGAATCTCAGTCCACACTCTGAGCCGTCTCATCGGGCTTTATGGAAACAGCAGACCGATTCTGTTCTTCCACATTTCCATGTGGTAAAAACAAAGTGCATCCTCTTTCAGTTCTAAGGTTTAACATATCAGGATATATGTAATGTAAAAAAACTCAGGTCTTAAAATTAGGTAAGTACCACCTCAGTAATGATCACTGTGGAGGCATTTTGGCCTCGATCCAGAGACTGCAGGCAGCCCAGAACCTCCACCCTGCTGCTCTGAGCTGTTGGTGCTGATGTGCTGAGTTTGGGTTCCGTGCTGCTGTGTTCTCTTTAGAGAGGAGAGGCTTTCTGCCGGAACACAAACAGCCAGACTGCTTCAGACTCTTTCTAATTGTTTGAAAGAATTTTATTTATGTTATACAAATAAACATACATACACAACACACATAAACAAGTCAACATAACATAAGGCAAAGAACACCAGACTACCTGTAGGTCTTCAACCCCCAACCCCCTAACCCCAAAGGTCAGTTTATAGTATAAGAATAAGTACAAACAAACCAAAAACATGACACTAAAGGTTTGGGACAAGAGATTCATCCAGATAAACTGAGTAAAGCAGTTTTGTTTATTGAGACAATATTCATTTCCAAAAAGATTCTTTCAGCAGAAGGAGGGGAATCTGCTTTCCATGACACACACAGGACAACTTCTACAACTGTTATTTGTGTATGAGCCGTGCAGGGTTGCAATGTTCCCAAGAAAACAACATTCCGGATCCAGCGGAATATGAACTTTTAGAATATCAGTTAGGGTAAAACAGATATGGTGCCAAAAGGGCATCACTATTGTACATAACCTTTTGTGCACAAAGGACATCACCTCAACAGCACATCTGAAGCACATCTCTGATAAACTGGGTTTAATGAATGTAGTTTTTCTGGGGTTAGATATCGTTGATGTTACAAATAATCAATCTATTCTGAGCATTAATGATTGCTGACACACTATTATGACATAAATCAGTCCAGAGTTGTTCATTGACCCCGAGATCTACTTCGCATTTTAATTTTGATTTCTGTAGACCTGGTTTAGGGCCGTCATTCAACAAGAGGCAATACATTTTAGAAATGAATTTAGACGCATTCCCTTCATAAAGCCATCTTTCAATATCATTTAACACAGGCAGACTCATATCAGGACCCAAATTAGCCCTCAAAAAGGATCTTAGCTGAGATTGCAATAAAAAATTTGACACTGAACTCCTTTAGAGTACCATATGTTCAAAATCTTATTATTTAGGGTCGTAGGAAAAAGTTCTTGTCTTGTCCTAAAGGTTTTTTAGGTGAAGTCCTGACATTGAGGCACCTCATACCAGATGTTGATCAGATGGTTCAAAATAGGATTATCTGTCCTGGTGTTTACACTCTTAGAACTGTATTTGTAAAAGAAGTCGCTATTTACGTCTTGTTTTAAGGGGTGTAGTGCAATTTGTGTCCAGGAGGGATTACTTGCAATGTGGATTAATCAAAATTTGTAAGTGGAATAGTTTTGTTTTTTCCAAATTTAAATTATAACTTACCAAAGTTGTTTAGTAAAATTTGTAATTTAGAAAGGGAGTTGCATGGATTTTTTAAAGAATAGAATAATATGCAAAAAGATTAATTTTATGACCCGTCTGACCCACCTGAAAACCCTTTCTATCCTGATCTTGTCGAATTGCTTCAGCTAAGGTCTCAGCTGCTAAAACAAAGAGCCCTGGAGCCCGGGGACATCCCTGTCGACCTGATCTACACAAGGAGAATATGGAGGAAATCTGTCCATTGGTGCTAACTTTTGCCTGGTGTTTATAGTAGAGAATTTTAACCTGATTAATAAAGAATGTGTCAAAGCCAAATTTGGCTAATACTGTAAATAAATAGGGCCATTCTAGCCTATCAAAAGCTTTTTCAGCATCTAAGGCCACTGCTATACTGGGTTCCACTTCTGATTTTGTTAAATGAATGATATTAAAGAGCCTACATAAATTATTGGCCAAAGAGCGGTTTGAAATAAACCCACTGGTCTGAGTTTATTAACGGTGGTAGGTACTGATCAAGTCTATTAGCCAAAACTTTGGAGATCAGTTTATAATCAGTATTCAATTGGACAATATGAAGAACATTTTAATGGATCTCTATTCTTTATTCTTCTCAATTTCCTTTTGTGTAAAAAGAGTTTAAAGACAATTTTGGTCGTCTTGTTCAGCTTTGGGCAGTTCAACCCCAGACAAAAAAACATCAATTTCACCTAGATCATCTGCTGATTCTGATGCATACAGGTATGTCTAAAGATCTTTAAAAGCGTCCTTTATCTGTTTTTTTATCAGTCACATTCACACATGAACACACTGGGGCTTGTTTACCTGCTGCGGGCTCACAGGTTGATCGTCGGCGCCCCCTGCAGCACCTCCCTCTGCTCTGCGCACACCTCCAACCAGTTCCAAACAAATAAAATACAACAAATTAAATTTCAGTTTTACTTTTCAATTCCAACATTTTCATACAACACAGTCAGACTGGGAGGGTTTGGATGTGTGCAGAGGAGGGAGGGTGGATACACTGCAGCTGTATAATTCTATTCTATTCTATTCTTTTCTATTCTATCTACCTTGTGGCCAGTCACAGCACTGCTCCACTGTTCCACCTGTGCACCTATGTACCTGTTCCACCTGCGCAAGCTTCTCTGGGATTTTCTGCGTTCATGTTGGATTCATTGGGCTGCCTTCACTCTCCTGCCCAGTGGGGGGCGCGCCGAACATTCAACCTCGGTTTGAAACCAGCGTAGAAAAAGAGTGTCCGCGCGGTGGTAGAAGAACAGGCCGCTCGTGACGCGGTTCCTGTCACAGTGCGCAAATGCGCATCCAGGAGTGCGGAGCTCCGGCTGAGAGCGAGTGGACTGACGGCGGCAGGCTGGGCAACGAAACCTTAAGACGGAAAAGAAAACAACGCTTCGGGGGACACAGTCAGAGCAGGGGGAAGGTCTGTGGCGCAGCAGGTAAGACGGCCTCACCTGACGTTCAACGGGTTCTCCGGGCCGGGCTGCGTGTGGCCGTGGAGTTGCTTTCCTGCCGGAGGCCCTCTGCTGACATCCAAACAGCCCACCCCAAATTCTGTTCAAAAAGCCGCTAATTAAGAACAAACAGTCCCTGAAGCTGCATTTTAAAATGCGGTCCTTATCGGAGAGGACTGCGGAGCCTCCCGGAGTTTCTCTCTGATTCGGCGCACGGTCAGAGCCACTCAGAGGGCGGATCACCCCGAAAATGGTCCACTTAGGACATGTTTGCTGGTTCTCTGAAGTTCTGTCCGGGGCAACGGTGATACAGAGAGCGGCTGGAAGCGTGGGTGTAGACTTCTTCCTAATTTCTATCAAAAACATGTAATTAGATGTGCCGAATTTAGCAGAATCTCATCCGGAAGCGAACGGAAGTCCCACTTAGAGGTCAGAGTTTCGTTAGTTTGGTCAGTGAGCAGCTTGAGCTTAAATAAAGAGATTTCTGAACGAAGGTTGGCGTGACGTTTTCTGTACTGCGTCCTTATGGCTCGCCATGATGAGTAAAAGTTTGATAGTTTAGCTGGTTAGCTGTGGTGGGTAGTTAGCCGGCAGGTTAATCAGCGGTGCGTCCTGCGGCTCTGAGAAAGTGCGCAGAAAGCGCAGATTTTGGGGGGTTAAAGGTGATGCAAACGGAGCAGAAAGCTAGCGTTAGCAGCCGTGTTAGCCTACTGCGTTCAGAGAAGACAAATCCAGATCCGGGCTAATTCCTAAAACTACAACGCGTGCAGCGCGCTCGGGGACCCGGTGACTGTGCTCGGTGTCACTTTGAATCATTAAGGAAACTGCGCTAAAGGCAGGACAGCGGCGGTCCCGGCTAACTCCAGGGATTAGTCCCCTTCTTCACCAGATATTAGCCAGAGCCCTGCTGAAGCTAGCGGTCTTAAAAGAGCACGCCCAGCGGCGCATGTGACAGCTCAGCGCGGGCATACCCACCGGGACGGGACCGGACAGAAACACGACCTGCGGGCTGAAAACCACCCGGACTGAAACCTGTCGTTAGCACCCACACCAAAGTCCAGTCAGAAATCTGCACATTTTACAGTGACTCATCCCTGAGAGCAAGCTACAGTCACGCATCTGCTTCACACCAAAGTCTATTCAGAGTTTAGCTTTTCCGAGTTACTATATGAAAGATGTACTTTCTGGACCAAAGTAAAGATTTTACTCCACCTTAATACTGACACCAAAGTCCAGTTAGTTTCAATGATTTCTGTATTTTTCCGACCAAAGTCCAGAAACGTACTGATTTTGTTCACTTTCTCTACCCAAACGCAGCCATACTCGGATGGTCTCTCGCCCCCGGGGCCTTTTTATGAAATTCAAGCCAGATTTTGGTTCGTTTTTGAGTTTCTTTGAGGAAGCCTGCAGACTGAACACTGCTTTAACTCTGAGAGCTAACTCCAGTTACAATTTTGACCATTTGAGATTTCAGTCAAACTCTGCATGGCCTTACAGGACCTTACTGCACATAAAGTTTCAATTATTTTCACCGATCTGCAGATTTTTTTCTTTCACTTTCACTTCACAACTCCTCATCCTTCTTAGGCATGTTCTGTGTCACCGGATGATTTTTTTATTTTTTGGGTACAGAAGGTGAAAGAAGAACACGTCTAAACTCTGCAGATTTCTGAGTAGTCTTTGGTTTGGACACTGAGGATTTCATCTGTTCATTCTGCAGAATTTTCTCCAAATGCAGTAAAAAAACAAAAAACTGCAAGTTTTACCACCCCAGTCATCCCTGAGATCACTGCAGACAGTTTTGCAAATTTTACAACCTCCTGACATCAGAATTCAGAGTTAAATTCTGTTGTTGTTGTTAATATTAATATTAGTATTAGTATTATTATTAAAGTTTGTGGAAGAATGAATGAACATGCTTTTTCTCTCTACCTGACTATGCCTCCTTTTCCGTCTCCTCCCCCTCAGCGACCATGGTTGGCGAACGCCGCAATGGGAACCTGCTGGTCCAGCTTGGCCCGAGGCTGCAGGCATATCCCGAGGAGTTGATTCGCCAGCGGCGCACCCACGACGGCCAGACGGAGTATCTTATTCGCTGGTGCCTCATCACCATTGATGACGGCTCCAGCTCCGGGGGTGGTGCCAGCGAGACCAGTGGGACGGTCGGTGGCGGCTCTAGCGTGGGCGGGTCTGTTGGTGCTGCTTCTGGAGAAACCAAACCAGAGAACATCCTGATGTGGATGTCGACAGAGGATGTGTACGCCAACTGCCCCACGCTGCTGGGCAAGAGGAAGACAGACTCCCAGCGTCCCCTGCAGCAGGAAAAGCAGCAGGGCGGCGAGGCTTCGGACACGGGCCAGTCGAGCGACACCGAGTTCCCGCCTGATGTCAACTTCGACGAAGTGGAGCTCTCTGACATGAAGGAAGATGTGAAGAACCTGGTGTGTCGAGCCCGGAAGCAGATGGCCAAGAAGAGCGACTTCTCCATCAACATCATGCACACAATCCACGTGCTGAGCGCCTACGCCAGCATCGGCTCTCTTGTCGGCGTCTTCAAGGAGACGGGCGCGCTCAACCTGCTCATGGAGCTGCTGTGCAACAAGGAGACACAAACAAGGCGCAGCGCCGGGAAGATGCTGCGGGCGCTCGCCTCACACGACGCAGGTGAGCATGAGCGTCTTTCTAATGCTCTCTGCATTTATTCTGCTTTATTTTGACGGTACTGCAGGTGTTCAGAATAATCGACCTTTCTACAGATGGGACTTTTCACCTTTTACACTCAGATAAACTCATGCAGCTGGAATCAAATTAATCTGTGGGATTAAAATCTGCTGGTTCCATAATCAGATTTTTCTGAACTTTTAGCCTGTTTAAAATTTCTGTGAAATATTTGCATTTCAAAAATGAAACCATGAGGTATAAAACGATGTTTTATACCTCATGGTTTCATCCATATACCTCAGCACGTGAAGGCTCTGCAGCGATGATTGCAAAACCTGTCAGACCCAGCCAGGTGTTTCCACCAATCACAGCTCACCTGGGATGCAGACCAGCTCAGGTGAACCCTCTCTAACCGAAAGTGTGTAGGGCGGCTGGGGTAAAGGGAGAACTCGGCAGGAAGTTGAAGCTGGCGGCAACTTGGCAGCATTACCATTTGCAATCAAGGTGAACCTCCAATCAGCTGATCAGCAAACGTACAGATGAAGAAAAGTGTGTGAGCTGCTCCGCCCGCCACGCTGACTCCAGAGACAGAAAAAAATTGAATTTGAGCACATTTTCATGTTTCTGCTGGCGTGAGCTGGCAGCTGAAACACTCGGTCTGTAAGGCCAGAATTGAACTTCATCCACTGATTTGGAATCAGTTTTGAATGTTTTCTGTAAATGAATCTCCAGGAACATCTTATGTCTGCAAACTCTGCCACTGTAGTTCAGATGTCCTTCCTGTCTTTGCACCAGATACCTGAAGCATTTACTACAGTAGCATCAGTTCTTTATACCATGAATATGAATCTAAGCTGGAATCAATGCCCACCATAACATCACAAGCCTAATCTGTCACTTTTCTTTTAAAAGCATTAAAAATACAAAGTACAGATTAAAGATCAGCTTCCTGCAGATTAAATGGGACTCAAACGTTAAAACATGCAAATGAAGAAGGAAAGCCCGCGCTCCTTCCTCATTCCATGTGCCCAGGATCTGGGCGGGACCTGCTGAGGTTTGGTTTTTTTCCTCCCATGAGTCACTGGGGCCACTGGGAGGAAAATGAGATCCTTAGTCTAACATCGGAGCAGAGCGCCTGCTCTGATGCAGTTTCTAGAGACCACAAAAGAGTCCAATAAAGAGAAGCCACAAACAGAAACTGTGAAGCCAATGGGAGCTCAGCTCGTTAGAGAGAAGCCATCTGATTGGCTGCTGCTTTAGAGAGCCTCACACAGATGTTGCTCTCAGGGTCATTTTAGCCATCCAACTCTCATACAGACAGCCGGTGGGTTTATCAAACCTGGCGCTGGATGACCTCAGCATCATGTCACTGTCATGATGATGGAAAACTTCGGATCAGGAGAAGACCGTTTGTTCCACCTGATCAAACCCAGCACAGAAGCTGGGCTCAGTCGCACCGTGGACGTGTTTTCCAGCTGGAGCGGCTTTGATTCAGACGTTGGTTTAAACATGAACGCATTTCCTGGTAGTCAGATACAGAAAAATAATTTTACTGTGAAAACTACAAACATATTTAACATTTATAACTTAAATGCGCTCCGCCCCGCCTGTCCGCGCGCTCCGCCCCGCCTGTCCGCGCGCTCCGCCCCGCCTGTCCGCGCGCTCCGCCCCGCCTGTCCGCGCGCTCCGCCCCGCCTGTCCGCGCGCTGTGTTGTTATGACAGTATAAAGGAAAAAGCATGGCGAAATTAGTGATGACAACTCTGGTTTTACTTGATCAACACAGTTTAAACACTAGTGTGTAGTTTGAAGTCTGCACATTCAACACAAGTTGAAATGGAGATGCAGTGAAGCTGCATCCTCCTGCTACATCATCTTAAATTGGTGATGTAATTTGGATGTGCTGCCGCGCTGAAGTGTGGCGTCTGCGCACATTCTAATATCTGAGCTGCTGATTGGACGTCTCCTTTAAGGGCTCAGCTCCGCACAAAGGAAGTTCAGAGTGCTGTCTCACCGCGGTTTGAGACAGCCGGCAGGATGAGTCGACAGTTTGAGTCCAGCTCTGCAGGCTGTTGCTCTCACAGGGGGAATGTGTCCAGTTTCTGCAACAGGAGTCGACCCACAGTCACGTGTAATCATCGTTTAGAGTTTACAAAGTGCTTTAACAGGCAAAAGCAGAAAAATCAAAGGCTAAACTGTCAAACATAACAGTTAAAGAGTCAGTCGGTTAAGTTGCTGAACAGTAAAATCATGAAATGCAGATAATAAACCAACCAACCGAAAGCTGATAATCGGACACTTATAAGCACAACTGTGAAGCCAGTCTATGAAAATGAGTTTTAAGAACCGATTTAACGGTGGTCACTCACTGAGCCTGATCTCCTGAAAGCCGAGATCCTTGTCACCTTTTGATTGAACTCTGCAGGGTTCCAGCCAGAATTTTTTTTTCAGCCCGGGGGGGTATGCTAATTAGCAAGCTAATGCTAACTGCTAAATGCTGCTCCTACTTGTTAATTGACGGAGCACACGTATGTAACCAGAAAGCACCTCTGAAGCCAAGGCAGTAATCACAGTCTTTGTGTAGATGTAGTTATATTTCCCGAGGTACGTGTTAGTTATGTACGTAGGACCGATGCAGAACTCTAAATCATTCCTTAATGATAGTGATCATTATTGCATCTAATCCAGAAGAGTTACACTTATATAGCATTCATTTAACGAGAGTGCTTATTCCTTCTACTAATGAGTTTGCAGAAATCGCGTAAAAACCAAACACAAAAAAAAAAAAATCACAATCCAGATGTTTTATCGATCAGCTGCTAAAAGCAT
>VUQK01022534.1:19270-29824 GCA_015106715.1 Bujurquina vittata | reverse complement strand
GTGGGGGGGGGGGTTTCCTTGGGCATTCCCCCTTGCATGGGCCCCCCCCCCCCCCCCGGGGGGTACATTTTTGCAAAGCAGTGAAAATGTGGATTTACTGCTTTGAAGTAAAAGCAGTAAATGCAGAAACTGAAAATTTTGATTTTTCATTTTGAATTGAATTAACAGATTTTAGAGAAGCCGATTCCTGCTGTGTCGGCTCTTCTCGGGAAGTTTCCCACCCCTGCTGCAGGACATCGGCTGGTTCCGCCCTGATGGGAGCTTCAGACGCACACGTTTGGGATCATCGCCTTGAAATAAACAAAAGTTTCCGAGGAAACGGACCGTCTGACGCAGCAGACCTGGAAACGTCTTTCTGCACTCCAAGCTCCACACCCATCATCCTCTGAGCACCCAGCTCATTTCTTTAGTCACCACAGGTGCAGAAATCCTTTCTTTGCTTGTTGCACTGAGAAAAGTTCTTCTTGAACTGTTTGCTGACTCACCTGTATCGTTACCTGTGACACACTCGCCCTCTGAGAGCTGAGTAATCACAGCTAATCACAGACGACCTCCTTACAGGGAGCGTCCCATCTATCACAAATAGCCAAATTTTCACGCAGTGTGTTCAGCATTAATTCCTCCAGCAGAAACCGAGTCTTTGGGCTGAACTGGGTTCAGTCCTGTGCACAGAGATTTCTCTGAATCTTCTGATGATGCTGCGTGGATCCTAAAATCTGAATGTGATGAGATGTTCCTCCTGATGGTTCTGCTGCAGTTTACTTCAAATCTGCTGCTTTAAAGGGATCACAGATTCTTTCTTTGTGTTTGTAGTTTATTTACAAATGTATTCATCATTTATTAAAGATGTTTGTAAACACGAGTGCGTTCTGGAAGCAGGTGTACGGGTAGGATGGTACCTGGTATGATGCTGATGATGAAGCTGCTTTCCTCCCTGAGGTTCTGCACCATCTGAAACAAACAGACGTCTGTGAGGTCATAGGACACGTTGGTGTCCACTGATGATCGCTGTTCCTGCTCCGTCCGTCAGCTTAAAGGATGCAGTGACCTTTGACCTGCATGTAATCAAAGCCTCACAAATCAGAAAGCTTCCTTTCCCCAAACTTTACCCCTCAGCTACAGAACATGCATGACCACATGCACAAATCTGTGCACATTGATCAGACATATTTACCTCGTCAGAGACTAAGACGTGGATCCCGGTGGGCTTCTGTCTGTAGATGTGAGAGATCTGCTGAGGAGTGATGTGGTACAGGGCAGCGATCTTCT
Source organism: Bujurquina vittata (assembly GCA_015106715.1). Lineage (NCBI taxonomy): Eukaryota > Metazoa > Chordata > Actinopteri > Cichliformes > Cichlidae > Bujurquina > Bujurquina vittata. Next base: position 28,555 of record VUQK01022534.1, on the reverse strand, counting down.
GAGACAGGTCCATGAGCGTTAGCTCCTCCAGGTACAGAGCGTGGTACACTGCAGACATCCAAAGACGGCCTTACTCTGTGCAGGCTCACTGATTCACAAGTTCCTGACATTTTAGGGTTCATTTAATTTCTTATACTGAGCTTTAGCTCCTCCCCTTTTACTTCTGATTGGCTGTTCCTCACACACAGTATTTAAAGAGGTGGGTGTGGCTTCTGAGATAACCATATTAGGGATTTCCCCACTCTATGACGTCACACAGAGCCAAGAATCCTAAATTTCTGATCTGGTTTTCTCGAGGCTGTTTTCCTCAGTCTGAGGCCTCAGTGACAGCTGGCTGTAACCCGGTTTGAAATGCAGCAGAACTGCAGATGTGGTCGCCATCAATCACATCTGCACAGCGGACAGAAGCACAAAGACACATTCACTTACCGTCCCCCCCGCCTGCCTTGATGGGAGGCTGATTTCTGGCCTGCTGCTGACACACATAGATGGTAAGACGGGGCTGAATGCACCTGAAAATGTGAACACAACCTTGAATGTATTTGAAGGACCTGCAGCACTAAAGCTTGAGGTGTTAAACCTATGTGAAGCCAAAGGCACAGCCTCTGCAGGAGGCATCACTTCTCTGTAACACAGAAGCAGCGGGTCACGCCTGCTGCCATCTTTTATTTACAGTGTATGGCTGAGCCCAGAAACTTCCCAGAGGTCAAAGAGCCAAAATCAGAGGAGCTGCCCCCTGCTGGTCATCAGAAAGAATGCAGTTTTAAGGCACCTGAGGACTAGCTTCACCTTTCAGAAACAAAAGCCACGCCCACCTTTGGCTCAGTCTCTGATCCTGTCTGTCTTGCACATGGCTCTGGCTGTGTGACCGGGCGGTGCAGTCTCACCTTCCCTTCATAGAGTTGAAGAGGCGGATGCCGTCTGCCGGGCCACAGATCTGGATCAGATCGTCCCTGCTCATCCTCAGGAGATCAGCACCTGCAACGACAGCACAAACGTGGCTCTGCATGGCGCCCGGCTCTTCAGCAGACCTGATCTGACGCTGTGGCAGGACTTTCTTTCCTGCTCTTTCTGACAAATATTCCAAGGCCAGAGTGTGTCTCGAACACGTGGTACCTGAGAAGCTGGTGAAGAGCCTTGAGAAAGGCGAGAACCTGTGACGGTGCAGCCACTGCTGAGTGTCCTGCGGCGAGGACGACGGCAGAAGGTGCTACATGTCAAAAAGAAGAAGAGCCCTTGAAATGAGTATAGCTGCACAGCATCCACTGTCTCCAAAAAATGGCCTAAAAGGAATAAGAGAGCGACATTACTGCTTTCACACTGCACCGGTCTGCTACTTACATCAGAACAGCTGGGCATGAACAGCTCCCCCTGCTGGCTTGGAGAACAGTTGCTAGAGAAGGTACACGAGGAGGAAAGAACACATTGGGGTGATTGCTCGAGTGTTTCAAAGTACTCTGAGACGCGTATCCGTCGGTTCTTCATATGCTGCTAAACTCTCTGGTACAGAGCAGAAGCTGTGGAAGTTCATGCTTGTGAGAAAGGTGACGCAATTCCACATTTTAGGCTCATAAATCAAAATCCAGTTTCCCTACAGAGTGAGACCGAGCAGATTTTCTGTGATCACGAGCGGCGACTCACCCCTCGGGGAAAGTGCTGGATGTTGGCGAGCTGTGATAAACTGGTGACGGCGTGCCGCTGGTGCTGCTGGTCAGGTTGAAGGCGTCGGGCCACGGCGAGCACTGCGTGGAGAGAGGGGGAGAGAAAGCATCACATTGCACTGGCTGAACACACGTGCACAATCTTATGGTCCAACTTTAGGTCCTCGTCATCCTATAAAGACCTCCTTTGGTTTCATTTCATTAATATGAGGCTTGGGCAGGTGGGGTGGGGGGTGGGGTGCAGCACTTTTCACCTTATTTCCTTCTGCTCTCTTTTGTACTTCAGTACCATAACATGAGCAAAGAAACTGCATTATTTTAAGTGATTTTAGGAGAGATCCAATACCAGAGCTCTGACCTGGCATGGCTCAGCTGAACATCATGCAGACTTTGCACCGGCCTGTTAATGTCTCATCGGGCTCACATTTGTATTGTGACACACAGCGTCACAGGTTAATGTGCAGCTCAGAGCTCTGAAGAAACCTTTATTTTAACAACCTTCAGGTCACTGAGGCTTCAAAGAAGTTCAGACTAAGTAGCAAACCCACAGCTAGCTGCAGTTCCTCTGACTTCCACTGGAGGCTCCACAGTGAGTCAGTACCCACAGACTCCCCCGGCTGTAGCTGCAGCAGGCAGTGTTGCCAACTTAGCGACTTGTTTTTCTTTCCAAAAACCGAATAGCGACAAATTTAGCATTTTTTTCCGTTGACTTTTGGAGATAGCCTGCAAACGTGAAATCCTCCGAACTCGCCGTGTTTCGTGTACATAAAGCGCTCGTACCGCATCCCTTTGTAGCTTCAGCACTGACGGGGCCCCTTTAGCGACTTTTCAGACAGCCAGTGGCGAGTTTTATTACACAAAAGTAGGCGACAGTGCTGCTAGCTGTAGCTGCTAGCTGTCTGCTAACTTGTCCTCAGTTAACTGGAGTCCCTGAACTGGACCTCTGGACCGTGTTGGTGCTGTTGGAGCCTTTTGGGACATTTTGAATGTAATTATCTGACCAATAATGTGGCTGCTGTGGCTTCATTGGACTAACAGACCCTCCAAGAAGGCGGAGCTCCAGTTTGGATGGTGAAATTCAAGGATTTCGTTTGGATGTTACTGAGCTCTGATTATCAGGTGAGTCTGTGGATGCAGCCAGGTTAGCTAGCTCCTCTCAGCTGATACGAAGTTGAACATTTTCATTTTCCTTCTTCCACAGTGTGCACTTTGGGAACGCCTTGGGGTCACTCCTGATGAGCTGGTTGGAGGTGGCTGGGGAGAGGGTAGTCTGGGCTTCTCTGCTGCCCCCATGACCCGGCTCCGGATAAGCGGAAGAAAATGGATGGATGGATATTAAAAAACAAAAAAAACAGGTTGTTTGTAATTGTCATTTTATACTCCAAATCCATAGAGTGTAAAACTAATTATATTTCTTTCCCTTTGAGATCAAAACATAAATTCACAAAAAATAGGAAACTGGAAGTTTAACACCGTTAAGGAAAGTGAAGGCGTGACGCTTGTTAGTTACAGTTTTCAGAGCGGGCTTTAGAAGCACATTCTGAGGAGATGTAGACCACAAGAAGCACCCCTGTGGTTATTTCACATTGCTATGGAGAAGAAAGGGGGTTCTCCCTGAGGAGCACCGGGACATTTTGAAAGGAAAACAGCTTAAGTGGACTCTGATGCACATCTGCAGGTGTCAGACAAGCGTTTGCTCCATCAGGCAGTAACTTCACAGCGATCGATGGGAAACTTTCTCTGATGCCACGAAACACATAGTTCCAGTTTGAGAAAAATAAAAAGACCGACCGTTTATCAGTTTCTTGTTCTTTGGGAATTTATCTCAAAGGGGGAAAATAAAAATAATTATTTTACATTGTATGGATTTAGAGTATAAAATGAAAATTAAAAAGACCCACAACGCTGCAACTGTTTTTTATGCAGTCGGTCTGCAGTCACTGAAGAGTATCTGGAAGCTCAACAGCAGCACATGTACTGGATGGTACTTGAACGCAGTACTTCAGTATACAGCGCCTCAGTGTCGCAGTAGAGTGTGACGGCTCCTCGGGTTTAGCTGGGATCAGGATTTCTGGAATGGCACAGAATCACTGACAGCACCAAAACACTGAAAACAAACCAGTGACATAGTAACACTCAGTAATGCTACACTGGTTTGAACTGTTCAGTGTGGAGGAAGCAAAACAGGAAGGAGGGGGAAATATTCGGTTCTGATCAGATTCCAGGAACATCCCAGTAACCTGAGAATTTACAGCTGGGCTCAATGAAGTCGAGCCTGAAGGCAAACAAAGGTCCTCTCGGGCCTCACCTCTTTCAGCAGGGTCATCTCATGGGACAGCTGATACTTGGCTCTGTCCTGAGGACTCTTTTTATCGATCTTCTCCCGATCCGTCTTCAGTTTGCGGTCGGCTCCTTTAGGCTTGAAACAGGATGTGAGGCGTAAAGCGTTTAAGGATGCTACAGATCAGAGATGCTGTGAGCACGGCTGGCAGCAGGTAAAAGTACCTTGAAGACTTTGACCTGGCAGCTGGACGAGTGCACGTGCTCGCTGTGTTCTCCCTGTCCATCGGTGCTGTAAGTGTCCACCTGGATTCGAAAGGGCACCCCTTTCTCTCCGCCATGCTTCCGGGGGGTGAACTCGGTGCTGATGCAGTTAACCTGAAAGGACAAAAGAAGAGCTAAAAAAGTCATTCGGATAAAGGCGCTGACTCCCCCACGAAGTGCGACTGGGATCGAATGCGTACCTGGATGAACACAGAAGCGTTCTTGGTGGGATCCCAGAGGAACTCGATGGTGTTGAGGTGCAGAGGGTCTGAGCGAGGCTCCAGGATCCCAACCGACAGAGGGACATCTGCAAGTGACGAGGCAGCCCCTCACTTCAAACACATGAACTTTAACCTCTGAACATCCACCCGCTCACTGGTGAGCTGCCTGTAGCTGACACCCTGTTACAGCCTGTTACCCTCTCAGGTCCAAGTACCTCAAACCCCCCTCCACTCCTAATGCTGTGGTTCAGTACATTACAGCACAGCTCCATAACATTTATAATTTCATGTGACACCACAGTAGTGATGGCAAGTTTGGCTCTTTTGAGCCTGTTTTGGCTCGGCTCCCAAACGGATCCTCAGCTTGTAGTTACAAAAATTTGTCAAATCAATGTTTCCTCACCGTTCTGCACGGAGCCTCTTTGTAAAGCAACTTCCTCTTGCTGTCCGGTCTCTGAGCAAACTTTGCAAGAGATGCTTCCTCTGTGTGGACTCACCGTCGCCCTGTTGTTCCGTGTAGACACGCAGATTTCGCCACACATCTTAACCAATCACGTGCAGCTTCCACCCCATATCGATATATATGTAAAATGAGACCATATCGTTTATATCGATACAGTCTAAGTCACGTTACACTCCTCGGCTAGCTCACCTTTCCCTTCTGCCTCTCTCCGCTTCACCCGTCATGCAGGAAGCGACAGCATGGCCGAGTTCCCAACTTAGTATCTTTGTAGCAGCTTTTCAGACCCCGCTGTCGACTTTTTCCCCCAAAAGCAACTAGCGATAAATTCAATGACTTTTGTCCGGTGAGGTCAGAGTTTTGGAAACCTGAGCTACTCCGCTGTGTTTTGGTGTACATACAGCCTTCGTACTGCGTCAGCTCGTACACTTTGGCATCGCCCGGACCCCCAGGAGTCCCTGGCTGCAGGGTAGAGAGCGCTGCCACGTAAGGCCTCTCATCACAGAGGACCCTGGTTCAAATCCCTGGGTGACATCACTGTGGGCTCCTGAGCAAGGCCCTAACCCCCCGGTTGCTCCCCGGGTGCTTTCTAGCTGCCCCCTGCTCCACGTTGTGCTGTGTGGGGGGTTAAATGCAGAGACTAAATTTGACTGCATATAAATGTATGTGACAAAGCTCTTTCTTTCTTTTCTGCATTGAGCGGCTGAGCCTGCTGCTGCCATACATCAGTGCATATGTCTGTGGATTTACTGGAATGGCTAAAATCCTGCAGTCTGTCCCGTACAGGAGCCTGCACCTGGATCTACAGCTGTGGAACAATAAGTCAGCCTTTTGCTATTTTTGCTCTGTATCTTTTCTGTTTACATTTTAATAGCACAGCTGTGACTCTTTTAATGGAGGAAAAAACGTTCATTTATTTGTGTAGCATTATTTAAATATGCCAATAGTTGATTTTTGAGTAATTTCTCATACACATCTACAGCTGAATGTTAATAAAAATGTTGTGACATTTGGGACGTGCAGCTTTGACTCAAAAGTTCCTTTTGGTTTTTACCTTTTGGGAAAAAATATATCGAGATATATATCGTATATCACCATTCAGCTAAAAAATATGGAGATATTACTTTTGGTCCATATCGCTGAGCTGGGTTTAATTTTTGTCCCTTTGATTGCCAAGACTCAGACTCTGAGTGTTGGGTCAGGTATGGTGACCCACCTATGTCCAGGATTCGGTCTCCGGGCCTGTTCCACCTCCATCCTTCCAGCTGCTGGTGCTCCATGTACTGCAGTCGGCGGTCATGGAAAACCACGCGCAAAATGCTCTGTGAAGAGGCGGGAAGAGGCTTCAGAGAGGAGCTGGGAGCCGAGCAGCAGGAAAGTCCCATTTTATTCCTAAACATACTGAAGCAGGAGGAACCGCAGCTCCTTTCATACCATCATGAAGCAGGCAAAGTTAAAATGCATCCTATAGTTACACGAGGCCGATAACCTGCTGCCAGTCAGGCTGCATGTAACACCAGAGACTTGCAGAAACTTCCCACAGAACCCCTCAAAACAACTGTCAGGTTTCCCAGAACATTTGTAGCTACTGAACTGGTTTATGCTTAACCTCTGAGCATCCACCAGGTCACCAGAGACTCATCTAGGGTTAGGGTCTGCACGGTACAGTTCAGTGAAAATCCACTGAAGGCAGATGGACCTAAAATAAAGGCTGAAAGCTGCTGCTGATATTTGTATACCGAAGCCTGCGTACCCCAACCACAACATTTGCATGCCTAATGTCTGAAACTACTGGCTCTGAAGATACAAATAAATATGGATATAATGGTTTATACCTGAGGATGCAACAAAGGATCTGCATGAGTGAGCAGTTAAATAAGGATTTGAATATTTTAGGATTAAAATAATCCATCCCATCCCTCAATCCATACAGATCCTCTCTCGGGTCTCTGCATGTAACAGGGAGAAACTCCAAATAGAGGCCCGGGCCAGGGTGGAATCAAACCTGGGACCTGAGCCAGCAGTGCTAACCACTGCGCCACCGTCCTGCCCGATTCAAATACCTACAGATTCAAATAATACTGTATAATAATGTAAGTTCAGCTTCCTGTTTCAACCTCGCACTCATGGGACAAGCTGAGGACACCTCACTCACTCAGAGAAAAGGGAAGAAGTCAGGACTGAACCTCTGATTCATGAGGCTGTTAAAAGCTGCTGTGTGGTTTAGTCAACATGAGCTATCGCTGAGATCTTGTGATGCTTTCAGACTCTAAAAAAAGGAGCAGCTCATCAAAGTAGTGTTTGTGTGCAGCCTCACAGCCACGGCCCTGAGCTCAATGAAGACCGAGCCATTTGGTTTCAATCAGCCGCTGCCTATCATCGAACCTCGTCTCCTCACATGCCTTTTTCTTTGGGATTATTGTGGTTTTAACGCTGCTGTTTTCTTTCATTCAGTCTTTCAATTTTCCAGGACTTTAAATCCTCAGATTGTTTTTATGGAATGTGGGAGCTCTGATGTCTTTAAAGTCCACTCAGAACCCGGCTCTAGTTACCAGCTCGTTAACCACTTTATGTCTAAACTGACCTGTAAAAAAACTGATCAGATTATGATTTTAGCAGCATCAGCCTTTTGAAACCTGCCCGGAGACACAAATCCACACATGAAATAAAGAGCCTGCACAGACATGCACCATGGGGCTGTTTATTGGGGGGGTTGTGCATGACTGAGCAGCCGAGCTCAAGCAGCTCTGGATGCTCCATGTCATGTTTGCACAGGCGCCACCTGCCCCATTCCCACGTCTCCAGGGTGCTACACTAACATTACGATGTGCAGCCTGACGACAGCGACGCGTGAAGGACGGACTCACGCCGAGATGAAGAAACTCTTCAGGGAGAACCTGAGAGCTGCTAAAGGGTTTTATTCACGAGGCAGAACAACATTTTCAGAAACATTACAGGTACAGAGGTCATGTGACTCAGATCCAGGTAAAGCAGACAGAAGCAGAAAAGCCTGGTGAGAGAGAGAGAGCGTGTGGTGGAAATGTGGGAGGAAGATGAGCTGCATGTTTGCAAAGCATTGAGGAAGACTTGAGGAAGAGGAGCAGGAAGTTTGGCTGATAGCACCGAGCTCTTCCGGGTCGCCGCGCCCGGAGAGGAAGGGAAGGTCGAGGGAGCTGCGAGGAGTCAGGAAAGCGAACAGATGAGAGGAGAGAGTGGAAGAAATCACACGAAAGACAAAAAACACCTACCTTCACATATTTGCTGCTTATATCTGTATACTCCACTAGCTTTCTGTTAAGCATACGGATTTCGTAGGACTGACCTACATTTTAAAACATTAAAAACATCCTGATTAAAAATTTTAAAGAGAAAATCAGTCAGAACAGAGGAGTGGAGACAGAAATGAGATATAAAGGCCAACCACATATCTCCATTCTCACCACACAGAACACATCATCACAACAATATGTCATTAAAAGCTGCAGGCCCTGAAATTAACTCCTCTGATCGATGCATGCCAGAGCTGCATGAAGAGCAAGCTCACAGTCATTGTGTTTTTACTGCAAACAAATTACTGCAGAGCCGATAAGCAGAGCACACTCAGAGAGGCAGGACGACGAGGCAGAGAAGAAGAACGTCACCGACAAACAAGACAGAAACCGAGGAAGAGGAGAGGAAGAGGAGCAAAGAGAGGTTTCTGAGTGAGATTAGACGATAAAAGTCAGACAGATTAATGTGCATGAGCTCATGTTGCACAAATCAGTCAAATCTGAAAACTTGTGATTGAGGATAAACATCAAAAATTAATCGTGATTCAGTAACAGCGTCCCTGAAAGAGTGTGTGTGTGTGTGTGTGTGTGTGTGTGTGTGTGTGTGTGTATAAACACAGGACTCTATGTATGTTATCCTGAGCTTCCAGAGGCAGCCAGATGTTTAATCTGAGTCCTGCTGCAGCTTGTGTTTAGCTCTGAGGTGAAGCTGTGTGCGGCACACTGAGCTCGACTCGTGAGCGCTGCGAGTACCTTGGTTGAGGTAAGTGAGAGTTTCTTCCTGCTGCTTCACAGCCGGGGAAGTGGCAGCATGCAGGACGTACTGGAACGGGCTCCTGTGGGCGCCACTTTCAGCCGTGAGCCGGGCTTCTTCGTTCTTTAAGAAAGGCGCCAGCGCCTCTCTGGAAGAGACCACGAGGAGATGCACGGGCACCATGAAGGCAGCTGTCATGCACAACTTCCGTTTACATGCATCATTTTTTTAACAAAGGGGCTCAATGGAGGTTTTTATAGTGGACAAAAAAATGGAAGCTAAAAGTTTAAATAAAGACAAAGACTTTGGTTTCACAGACGCTGTTTCTGTTGTGTGTTTCTTTAATCCTACACTTTAAAGCTGTCAGTGAATGTAA
>VUQK01022534.1:0-17510 GCA_015106715.1 Bujurquina vittata | reverse complement strand
CTGGGGACGCTCCTGCAGGTTCCCATTAGATTTTTTAAGAGCTGGGGGGGACCCGTTCACCCGTCACAGTCCACAAACATAAGGCTGCCCCCCCCCCCCAGCTATATTTACAAAGACTTCCTGTTAAGACTGACGCAGAAGACGCCACCTGTGGAAGCAGGAAGTAAAAAACAAACGGGTTCAGCTTCCACTCGGTGGCCTGGCTGTGGATTTAAGACAGTTTGTTGTCTCCGTTAATATAAAGATGTGCGCGACATCTGAAGGATTGTCAGTTCTGGAGGAGAATGATCCGTTTTCTAATTAAGATGTTTTGTGTTTTAAGCCACTCTCAATGATAAACATACAAAAACTACAATCAAACATGATCCTAAAATGCTCACACAGAAATAATTTTTTTTTCTGTCCACATCTCATTTTTTCCTTTTAATGTTTGATCTTCGTGCCCTCAAAACAAATTCATCGCAGACGGGCTTGTTGCCATCACTGGGCCAGCCAAATGACATTTCATCTAGAACATGATTTCCTTGATGTGAATATTTTATGCTTATTGAAACAAATCTGAACGCTGAAGGGATGAAGGAGAAACAGCTTGGAGCCGATGTGGAGATGGTGGGAACTGCAGGAGGAGGAGGAGAAAGTGCAATTTCCTAAATCCAAAAGTCCAAATGTGTCCGCTCCTTCCCCACCACCTTAAAACCAGGACAGCAGTTACATTCAGATGTTTTCAGAGCAGAGGCGGACGAGACGAAGGAAGGAAACAAGCTGAGAAGATGAGCCGTGATGAGGAGGGGGCGCTCAGAGAAGGATGAAACCACCTCCATTAACTGTGAGAGGACACATCCGAGGAACTGCTGCTATTGCTGTTGGTCGTTTGGGCGCGCTTGATGTACAGGTTCAGTAACTTCATCTGCAGGCAAAGAAAGGAGAAATTAATCTTAGCAGCACACGGAGTCCTGCGTGTCCAGGACCGTCTCACAGGAGCTTCTTATGGAGAGCAGAGACACTTAATGATGCTCAACTCTTGTTGTTTAAACCAAGCAGCAACACCTGAGGCTGAAACATGACGCACAGCCTGCAGTTCCTCTGGTGTCCAGCAGAGGCAGCAGTGAGTCCACCCCCATAGACTCCCATGTTAATCCTCAAAACATGTTTAGAGCTGATACAGAAACTGCCGCGATCTCTATGGATAATTTCCCCTTTGTAACAGCTGTGGGGGGGGTTATTATAACTCACCTGTTTAAATAAAGTTTCCATTATTAGGGGAGTGGCCTCTCTGACAGGTGGATGGTGACACAGGCAGCTGTAGCTGCTAGCTGTTTGCTAGGCTTCACCTCAGGTAACTGGAGTCCCAGAAGTGGACCTCCTGACCGTGTTGGTGCTGTTGGAGCCTTTTGAATGCAATTATCTGACCAATAGCTCTGAGCTGAGAAGCCCCACCTTCTGCTTCTCAGGAGGAGCTCACTGAGGAACTCATAAACCTCACCGAAGCTGCTCGGGCTCTTCAAAGGATGTGGATTCAGCACTAAGACGATATCTTAAAGTGCAGCTCAAACATGCAGCAGTGACTGTTTAGATAACCTGACCAGGTGGTGGTTAGTGAGGGGAGGGGTTGCTCGCTGTCAGGTGAAGCTGACTTGCATAACTCAAGGACACTTTAGGAGGGTAAATATGAGCTTGTGCTTTATAACTGGAGAACCAGCTCGACCCATGTGAGAAATAACATGATGATAAGGCTCCGCTGAGGCGCGCTCACTGTGAGGAGGTGAGTGCAAAGACTTAATGGCAGCGGTCGGTACCTTGCTTCCTGTGAGCTGTGCCAGGTGGGGTTTGAGCTCCTCGCCAATCACAGAGTAGATGGCTACCAGACAGAACACGCTGGCCTTGCGAACGCTGCTCTCTGTGTTATCATAGCCCTGCAGAGAGACCGGGCACACACACATGCACAGTCAGCAGAAACATGGGAGGGGTCACCAAGAGTACAGAGGCAAACATTTCAAATAAGGCAAATAATTTCCGATGTCTGAACATGAACACTGTCCAAATAATCTGTGATGTTTCTGTTGTTATTTCATCTGGAAGCATCAGGGAAACATTTTTAACCACAAACAATCTCTGGTTCAGTGTCACACCTGCAGGAGTCCGGGGATGATGTCGGGCAGCAGCTGCAGTAACGACTCCTTGGCGATGCGTTCAATGACTTTGGTTTGCATCTTGATGGCAGCCAGGTTGATGGGGTAGTCGGCCGTCTGCACAATGGGGCACAGCACCTTGATGCACTGCTCCGGGTGGATGGAGCCGGCCAGCGTGGACGCCGCCTCCTCTGCAGCACGCACAACCTAAAAGCACAGCGACCATTGATCCAGCCATTTAGTCTGCACATCTGAGCAACACGGAGGCCGATGCAGACCTCAAACTGAACCAGCTTTCAGTGTCAGAGGCGCACTAATATGCTGAGCTCTGCTTTAACAGAGAGGCGGGAGCTGCGTACCTCCTTGTGAGAGTCTTTGTGAGCCTCCAGCGTCTTCATGATGGTCAGCTCAGCGTAGTTTTTGAAGCGAGCCGGCTGATTCCTCAGAATTTCCTTCAGCACTCGCAGTGCCAGCGCTCGGATGGTGTGCTGCAGGAAATTGGAACAGGAGAGATCATCATCCACACAAAACTGCCTCTGAACCAGAACACATGCACAAACCATCAGCTGACATACATCTTTGTCTCCCAGAGTCTCCAGCAGGAGGAGGAGGATGGTTTTGAAATGTTCGTCCCACACAGCCATGCTGTCTTCCCGCGTGATCTTCAGCAGCTCCACCAGGGCGCCCTTACGCTCCTCTGAGCGCTCGTTGTGATTGGACAGCTCCTTCAGGAGGTCGGCCACCAGGTCCGAGTGGTCCTGCCCGACTGCTCACCGAGACGGGATGAGAAGGATGAGTTAATAATCTAAATTCAAAAACACAGCTAACGACTACTGCCAGGCCTAAAACCAATCACCCATCAGGGACACCTGTCAGGGTCGTCAGAGCTGTGAGTGCAGTGATGTGTACAAACTGTCGCTGTATTACAGCTGATAAACTACAGCTGATAAACTACAGCACAAAAGCCTCCTCAAAAAAGAGGTTTGGTTTACAGCTAAAGGAATGTGCCAAAATCATTTTTGTTTCAGCTTTAAAGTAGGTTTGAATTTACTCAAGCTTCAATTTTTTTCTTCACAAAATCGACAAAACTAACAGGAAAGTTTGTGGACTTCTTTTAAGCAACTCTGGAGGTAACACGGACTCTTTTCTACTCCTTCCAGACCGGACTGTTTATGGAGGAAGCCAACCACCAAAGATCCCCTCCCCCCATCTGAGCCTGGAAAAATGCTGCTACAGGTAATGCGAGGCAGGTGAACACACATCGGTCAGTCATTGCAGAATGTAATTAAGGATTTTACTTAGTAAATATGGCCCTTAATGCCTGCAGCTTCGTTCCCATGTGGTAAGTCAAATGTGTGTCCTCAGCAGCTGCTGAGATAAGCTGTTAATGATATAAAGTTAATTTTCTCTCTACAAACAAACCAGATGCAGTAACAATCAAATGTTCAAGTTGTTACAGCAGTTAGCAGAAGTACTCGGTTAGCACAGAGGTGGAGTTAAACGATGGGAGGAGCTGAGTGAGGGATGCAGACACAGACGGAGGGTGAGTGGAGTGGAGGTGAGGGTGGGCATGTTTACCAGGAGCAAAGACCTTGGGGAGCGTCATCTTGTTTTCACCACTTTCCTGACGGCGGCCTGGAGAGGAGGAGGAGGAGGAGGAGGGATGAAGGTGGAGGTGGGAGGGGAGGGTGGTAGAGAAAAGGATGTGATGACAACAACAAAAACACATGAAGCAGCTGTGGCAGAGCGCGCTCGCTGGTTTCTCCTGTAAACACTGGTCAACTGGTTTGGGACAAAGTTTGGAAACTGACTGAGGAAACCTGTTTGTTGCCTCAACATTATTGCTGCTTTCTGTTGTCTAAACAACAAATACACAAACTCACAGTTAGCAGGACGACAAGACAGACTCACTAAAACCTTTTATCCCCCACAAGTGGGCCCAACACCGACAGCAGCATGTGCAGAGCTTTTCAGTTTTAGCTGCTAACACGCTGAGGCTGCTGCTGCTAACACGCTGGGCTGCTGCTGCTAACACGCTGAGGCTGCTGCTGCTAACACGCTGAGGCTGCTCCTGCTAACACGCTGAGGCTGCTCCTGCTAACACACTGAGGCTACTGCTGCTAACACGCTGGTGCTGCTGCTGCTAACATGCTGATGCTGCTGCTGCTGCTGCAAACACGCTGTGGCTACTGATGCTAACACACTGAGGCCGCTGATGCTAACACACAAATGCTGCTAACATGGTGTCTGCTAGAATAAAAAAAAAAAACTAATTTTACCCTCTAACTGTGCTTTCTTTCCTCAATGTTAATTAGGATTTTTAGGATAGTATCTGTGTGACTGTGGTAAACTTCCCCTTGAAAAGCACTTTGCTCAGAGCCTGATGGTCAGCATAAACTCACAGTCTCTGAACTGCTCCACGTCATCGTCGAACACGGCCTCCTTCAGGGCGCTCTTGTCGTAGGTGCAGATGGTTTCTCCGTAGCCGTATGGGGCGAACTCTCGACCCCGCGGCCCAGAGAAGGAGCGTGGTGATGGCGTGTTGAGCAGCGAGGTCTTGTTGTCCAAGGCGGTGCGGCCCCCTTCCACCACGTCTAAGCCAAGGCGGGCATCGGACCCAGGAGAGGAAGCTACTCCTTCTCTCCCAGCCTGAGAGAGGGGAGAGGAAGAACGGTGCTATGAAGAAGCATCTAGAGCTCAGAATCACCGAGTCACTGTTCCAAATAACCATAAAAATATTAAAGTAAAACATCTGGACACAGATCAGTCCATTACATACAGTCTGTCTACAGCAGCTGCACAGACTTGTGCAACTGTCAACCATCTAGTTTAGAAAGACCGTTCAGCAGTCATGTGGATGCCGTACTGATGAAGAGGAAGTCGTCGATTTACATTTCTACCCTCACCTGTGACCCTGAGTTCTAGGTAATGACAGAAAAACGAGGATATGAGCAGCAAAATGAGCTCCCTTTGAAGGTCTGAGCTCAGCTAGCCTTAGAGGAGCTCAGAGGAGAGCCGCTGCTCCTCCACATCAAAAGTACTCAGCTGAGGAGGACCAGCATCTGACCAGGATGCTTGGGGCATGTGGAGCTGGGAGGAGCTCCCAGGGCAGACCAGGACACGCTGGAGAGTCACAGCTGTTGTGGGTCACCAGAGAGGCTCTAACAGACCTTCAGAGAAGTCTGCACTTAGTTTTGGTCAATAATATTTTAGGATTTTTAGAAGTTAGCACTGATTAGCAGGCGTGATGCTCTCATACAGTTTATGCAGCTTGGTAACCAAGCTAGCAAGCATTAGCTGATAACTTACAACTCCATCCTCTCGTCTACATGTAGTCCCACCTGCTCGAAAACCCCCCAAAACAGCGGTGAAAAAAATGTTAAACAGGGGTTCAGAAACCAGCAGGAGGCTGAAAGATTGTCAGTGTGAGCACAGGAAGCTGAACCCGCCTCAGGGTCTAAGAACATAAATACTGTTTTAAGGCAGACCTGAAAAATTCTAAATCTGTCTGAGGCTTTCAAATTAACCTCAATTCATTCCAAGTATTTCATCCTAAATACAATTCCAGATTTCCATGAAGCGGTCCTGGATAAGAAGCCTGTGTCTTACTGCATCGTCCCTCTTGGTCTCCCGCCTGATTGGCTCGTTCAGGTCCTCTTGGCTCCGGTAGGAGAAGCTCTGGATGGCCTCGGTGACGCCGCGCAGCGAGCTGTAGATCTCATCAGAGTTCATGTTCTCCGTGTCGTACTCCATCATGCTACCGGACACACACACACACACACACACACACACACACAAAGACAGACACACACACCTTTATATAAAACATGCAGCAGACTAAAATACAATAGCATGAATGAGCACACGTATACATGCAAAGGGACTTAGCTGTGCTCCTGACAGACGAGCAAACTGGTTTATACAGTCAGGACTGATGCAGACCTTAAAATTATGGATTTATGCTCAGGATGCTTCCATTTTATTAGACGTGATGATTAATGCATAAGCAGAACTACAAAAACAAAAATGCTCTGAACAGGGCAAAGAAAGGATGGGGGGGTGGCTCCCTTTAGGCCATAATCTGCTACGTGCCCGCCTCATTACCTGGGTGAATATGCTCTGCGCAGGACCCTTATGGTGGGGGCAGCAGAGGTGGAGTGAGGCGGAGGAGGAGGAGGAGGGGCAGGGGGGTGCTTGGCTAGTCCGTCGACACCCCAACCCCATAACCGACTGTTGCCACAGCCCGGCCGGGAGGGAAGGACGGACAGACAGGAGTGAGAGAGCGGGAGAGGTGGATGGAAACCGACAACACGAGGAGAGAGCGGGAAAGAGGAGGAAAACAGCGAGTGTGCGGGAAGAAAAAGAGAAAAGACAAAAAGAAACTAGTCTGAGCTTTAAGGTTACGGGAACGTGTTAATCAAAGAGGAGAAGCAGCAGAATCCCACAAAGTCACAAGTTACTTCCTTCCAGAAAAATCTGATCCATACCCGATTTTAAGGTCGTCTCCTCGTTCACCTCACCGGAGGTCCCGTTCTGATCACAAAGTACCAAAAATTGTAATGTCTGTGTTTTATTGCTGAATTATATTTCATATAACCTATCCATGTGTTTTTTAGGCCTAAAGACAGCAGATTCTTCCCTAATAACATAAGAAGGTGCTAAAGCCTGCAGTTCCTCTGCGGTCCAGCAGAGGCAGCAGTGAGTCAGTCCCCATAGACTCCAATGTTAAATAAACATGTTTACAGCTGATAAAGAAACTGCTTTGATAATTTCCTCCTTCATAACAGCTGTACGGGGGAGGATGTTTCTATAACTCACCTGTCTAAATAAAGTTTGGATTATTAGGGGTGTGGCCTCTTTGACTGACAGGTGGATGGTGACACAGGCGGCTGTAGCTGCTAGCTGTCTGCTAGTGAAATTCTGGGATTTTACTTGGATGTTTGTGGTTAGCTGGTATCTGTGTGATGCTTCCATATAGTCTGTGGATGTAGCTACGCTAGTTATCCTTAGCTTTTAGCTTCTCCTCCCCTGTGGTTACACCTGTGTCCCTACACTTCTTAACATTTCAAAGAAATCCCAGCCACAATTGTGAGCAGTCAGAACGAGACTTCCAGGACGTGATCTGAAGATGGGAGCTGGGCTGGAAGTCCTGCAGCGCTTCCCAAAGAGACGAATTTCAGCCCAGCACGGTTTGTGATATTTACAGGTGGGGCTGTCAGACGTTGTGATCATACCTTGTAATGAATGAGAGAAAATTTTTGTGTTGCTCTCCATACAAAATCAGTGTTTATGGGTTTCTGCTGGCAGACAAAAGGAGAGTACAGGCAGAGTGTGTCAGCTGAGTGAGCTGCTCAGTCTTCAGGTGATTTTGGGGAGCTGGGCTGCATTACGCTGCAACAGCAGCACCGATGCAGCGCATTCACCAACCACCCTCCTCTGGTTCTCTTATGGGACAACAGGAAGTGTTGTAAATCATTATTCTCTCGTACGTCTGAATGAATCCTGGGCCGTGACCTCTGGAGCAACTCACTCAGGCTCATGCTCCTACCGACCCACCTGGCAGGCTGTGCGTTAGTCTACAGGTGACACATGACGACAGCAGCAGTATCCCGACAGATAAAACACAGCCATGCAGTAACACGGTGAGCGTGCCGTGAAGCTGCGGCTGCCTACCTTGGAGAGAGTCCTCCATGGGAGCAGTTTGTTGGCGAGGTGAGGGGGCTGGTCCTGCTGGGAGTGTGGCGAGCTGGCATCCGGCCAATAGTGTTACTTGGAGAGCCCTGAATATGAAGAGCATTAAATTAGACACAGGCAACAGCTGGCAGCCTCTCATCCCAAAGGCTTCTCCAGGTCCAGGTCCCACTGAGCCATCTATGTCCAACTGGAACATAGCATAGGTTACATAGCACCAACTGTCAGTCACCTATAACACAGAGACCACCTCAAAGGTGACAAACCCCACTCAAGCCTTTTGGATCAGAGTTTAAACGCCTTCACAAACCAGAGTACCATAACTTGGAAGACCAGACCTAGAAAGCCACGTCAGTACCTGGGCAGTATTATTTGGGTTCAGAGAATAAAATCTGACTGACCACATTGCTGCTGGTGTTGCTCGTGTTCTTCAGGTGGTTGTGCAGCAGCTTGGTGGCGCCGTCCTGGAAGGTTTTGGGCAGCGCTCCCAGCAGCATGGTGAACTCTGGGGTGTTGAGCTCAAACAAGGCGATCAGCACCACCTGGGCTGCCTGCAGGTGGCGAGCACAACAAGTCAGGAAAGAACGCTGGAGAACCTTCAGAGTCTTCATGGTTTCAGAAGCACCTCGGCCATGTGGCTTCCTGCTCATTAGTATGCAAATTATAGTAACCTGCTGCCTCTTAATTAGTCATTAGAAAGCTCTCATTAACACCCTGTTCTTCTTCTATCCTACAAATACCTGAACATTAATATTGACAAACAGATCTACTAAAAGGGACAGATATGTTCAAATGAGGGCAGAGCCTTCATCGTGGAAAGTAGGAGAAAATAAATCCCAAGTCAAAGCTCTGGGAATTCTCTCCAGCTTTACAGGGAAGGGTTCATGAATGCTGAACTGTGCCAGGAAGCAGGAAAAAGCAGCTAATGACAGTAAAACAACCTGCCTCGAGGTACAGAGAACAGTTCATGTACGAGATGTTCTTCATTACTCCATCAATGAGCAGCAGTTAGGAGGCACTGATGGAAGATGCTCGTGCAGAATGAAGCATCGCTGTGTGCTTTATGGTCACAGTAGCCAGCAGGACGCTAATATGCACACTAATGTTTAACATGTGCATCTTAGTATCAGGTGTTACCAATAAAAGTACATAAAGTGGAACTTATGACTTATCAAGCTTGAGTAACGGTAATGTTTTACAGGATTTGATGTAAAGGTTGCTGCCAGTGCAATTCTGAAACCATGGAAGACCAAGTTTTCTGCTCCAAGAATTCCATCTTGGAGCGCTGAGAGGCTTTAGCCTGTAGAAGAAAAGCTGAAAGCTGCATTCAGTGAGAAACTAAAGGAAGAACAGCCTCTGAGTTAACAGTGCTGCAACATGCAAGTGAGTACAGAGAAGGTTCAGGTGTGCTGCTGCTGCAGGGGAGTTCATGTTTAATAGAACTATAATAGAAATATATCAAAATGTTTGATTCTTGATGACGTGTGAGGGCCACTGCAGGAGACTCACCTGAGCTTCAGCCAGACGTGAGCAAATAAATGATGTCATTAAATCAAATCTAGATCCGTGCTCAGGCTGACATCTTAAACATGAACGGCTCAGTCTCAGGAACAGTGCAGGATTGGTGCGTCTGCAGTCTGAACATGGTTAATTTCTGGGTTTCTGTTTAATGTTGAACTACTAAGTAAATTCAGCATGAGTGGGGGGGCTTATTTAATGACACCTGCCTCTCGGTGCCACTATTCCCAACACACACATTTAAATCCTGATGTTAGCATGCAGGTATGCAGGTTAAGGTGAGTCAGACAGTGTTAGGCACACAGTAGTAAAAAACAAAAAAAGCATTCACATTAATGTTGAGCTGCAAAATTAAAATCCATCCAAATGCATTCAAAAGCTTTCCTGTAATTTGGAGAAATATGAAAGTTAAACAAGTCTCTCGTGGTTGCACAACAAGCTTGGTTTATTTGGTGAGTGGTCACTCTGCCAGGCACACACTGACTATTTGTTCAGCACATCATCTGGAGTGTAAACTGTGAGTGAGAGGATGCCACAGTCGGCTCTTTTCCAGTCTTGGAGGTTTGGTGGTTGGTTAGGTTCTGGACAGGCGGGCATTGCGTGCTTGTTGTGATGTGATTGGCTACTGGAGAGGGCTCTACCTGCTTACACCTTTCTTCCTGGCTGCCCTCAGTGGACTGCAGTAAGGTTGCAGTGCTGGACCTGCCTGCTAGATCCTCGCTCACCCAGTTTTGAAGGGTCTGGGGCAACAGTGGCAGGGCAGAAGGGGCATTACATCATGACACAGGACCCCAACCATCACCTATCATTACAGAGGCAGCCTTTCAGCTGCGTATGTGGACCTGATAAATGCATGCTCCTGTCGTATTCCCACAGGTCTATTTACAGCATATCTGCAGATTTGGGCCCTGATCTGAAACTAGGTGAGGATTTCATTTGGAAGAGCAGCTGTGGAAAAACAAACAGCAGGGAGAACATATGACGCGCATTCGACAAGGGACAGATAATGGGCCATTGACCCAAGGCCATCCACACGGAGACTGCCTATTATCAAAGTTTACAACTGCTGCTGGACAAACACGACAGGCCGAGGACCTCTGTGAAATTAAAGAGCCGAGGATTCAAATATGAGAGTCCCACGATCGAGCCGCATTTCTCTGGAAATTATATGGTTGAAATTATTCTTCATCTTATACGGGGCCTTGGTGCGAGCTGTTTTAGGTCCCTTCCCCTTTAAAGGTACTTCCTGTGCAAACTTTCTAAAATTAATGTAAACTTTCAAGAGAATGTGAATAAACAGACGTTACAGAAGACGTCAGCATATTGTGTTGGGTTAGACGAAATAGGACCGTGCTGTACTCTTATGTAATACCACTTTATACCACAGGGTGGCGACAGCGTCACCTCAGGTTCCTCCAACATTATTCAGGCTAGTTTTAGCTCCACATTTGTACAAAAAAACTGAACAATGTGACAACAGTTTGGTTGAAACTGCACTAAAACCTTTGAGCCAAACTGCCATCCTGCACTCAAACGTTTCATTAACTTCTGAGGAGGGCTTTAAGCCAACTTAGTTCCGGACTAGCTGCTGAGACAACCTTACACATAAAAACATGCCCTCTTTATGACGTCACAGAGATCCGAGAGTTAAAAAAAAACTGATAAACTGAGTGTTTAGAGCAGTTTGAGTCCGTGACTCGTTATTTGGGACGACGGCCATGTTTAATGGTCACTATTGGAGCAATGAGGAGAAACTGATGGAGTTCACTTCTAAGCAATAAGTTAGCCAGTTTGGTTCGGGTGGTCACAGCAGCCTGTGTTAGACCTCATTTGGCCTAAACTAATGTGTCATTCAATGGTCCACCAATAAAAATCAAAAACAGTGTTAAAATAAGAATCTAATAAGGCTTCATTTGGTATTTAAACTTTATTTAATCACATTCTGCAAAGTCTAGCCAACTGTAAAAGGGTTAAAAACTAAAAATGAAAAGTGATAAGAACAACAGTAAAGTCAATAAAATAAAACAAGAACTGAATAAAACACTGAAACCGAGCGTGAGCAGCTCGGGGACGTTCTGGCCTACCTTCCTCACATCCGAACTTTTGGGCTCGGTGGTCCAGGTGATGATGCGAGACACCGCGAGTCGAGTCTCGCTGGAGTTGACGAAGTCTGTGGGGTCCATCTGCCGAGCCAGCGACTCGATGTACTTTAAAATGGCCACCTTCACCTGAGGAGACGAGAAACACCTGGTCTCACTGCAGTTACATCAGCCAATCAAAATCAGCTCGCCTCTCTGCATTACCTTGAGGTTTGGGGTCTGAGTCTGATCCACGATGAACCTCATCAGGATGTTGAACTGCTGGTCAAACGGGAAGGACTCTCTGACCCAGGAGAGAACAGAATCATGTTAGCGTCCACGCTAAACCTGAACCAGAGATCTCTGGAAACGTTTCTGATCATGTTTCAGTTTGAAAACGTGCAGTCACACTCGTGGCTGCTGCAGGTGCAGGCGGAAATGCAGCAGTTTTCTGCTCCTCCAACCAGCATCTGTGGACATTTCTGAAGATCACATCCATCACTCGCCTCTTCTGTTTGGGTTCATTCAGGCGTCACATTTATGAAACGCTCCCACTTGTCCTCCCATTTCTCTTTTTCTGTTCTTTTATACCAACATTTTTCCCATTTCCATGTTTATTATGTTGCATCATTACATTTTACATGATCCACGGACACATAACCTGCTGCTCAGTCACTGAGGTTTGTAACCCACCTCCACTACAGGTTAGTTGGTTAGTAGGGAGGGGGTGGAGGGGCTAATGTTGGGTTTAGGGTCCTGTGCAGGTGTCTGTTAATGTAGCAGGTCTGCAAAGCTCAGTGCAGCTCCTACACACCACCATCACAGCAGAGCTCAGGACTTGAACTCCAGATGGACAAAAATGGAGAATTTCATTGAAAGATATTTTAGACCTTCTCATCTGACTCTGTGGAAGAAGAGCAGGAGATCTGAGGTGTGCTTTGACTGCTAACAAACCAACTGCTGTACGGCTGGAAGAAAAAATTAATATATTTGCAAATGATGTAAAATCGGACAGTTTATTTTTATAAATGTGTTCTGCAGCAGCTCCCGTTTAAAAGGTCCACGTTACCTCAGAGCTACAACTGTTAACGTGAGGAAACGACAGACACAGTATCGGCTTTATGTCAGGTGCCGCTTAGGGGCGTGGTCTAATGCCACCTGCTGTAGGTGACTCACTGACTGGATCAGAAACAGTTTAACCAGTGAAACATTTTATTTTAAACACCAGCTGCTGCTCCTGGCTCTCACTGATCCTTCGATTTGTTTTTGTAGACAATGTTTCATCCAGTTTAGTTCTATAATTTGATCCTTGTGGGTTTTCAGACCTTGTGATATCCAGGGCCTTCTGGACTTTGGCCTGGACCGAGCCCAGCAGGTCTGCGCCCATCTTTTTCAGCAGCTGGGTGAGGAGGACGAAGAGCCAGTCCTGCAGGTCCTCCCTGTGCACCGTGATGAAGTCCACGAGAGTTTCCAGGAACATGCTGAAGACCTGCAGGTCAAACATTTACAACGCAAAACTCATTTTTAAGGAGGGAAATGATGAAACTTGTGTTTTTAATCTGATTTTGTCTGTAGGATATGAACTGAAAGAACAAACTTACTCTCTGTTGTTAAATCCACAGCAAGGCAGACCATGCAACGAGGGAGGTTCATTAGTAGCAGGAAGTCACAGCACACATATAATAATGTACCGTGCATTCATACTGAAGGCAGTATTCATCTAAATGAATGAAGTTCAGATTGTTACCTTGCTGTGAGGGTCTGCAAACATCCGTGTGAAGATCTCACAAAGTCTCTTCAGCTCCACGCGGCTGCAGCCAACACAGAAACCAGACAGCCAATCAGACATCAATCAATCAATCATCGGCATGACAACAGCTTTAAGCCGGCAGCACCATCATTTCCTGGATCACTGATGAACCCGTTTACACTTGGGTTTAGAGACCCTTGGCTAGCTAACCACCAATGTTCAGGTTACCTTATAGGCTAGAAGGTCAAAGGTCACGCTCACAGTTACTGTGCTGGCCTGAAAGATTTTAGGAACAAACAAACAGGCTGTTCCACCTGAGGACCAGGTCATCTGGACCGATCAATAAGACCCCCCACGTTTAGTTCCTCTGTGGGGCTCAATCTGAACATCTGCATCACTAAACCAGCTGACTGATACCGAGGACCACCACAGCAGCGACCCGGATGGTGAACCCGCTGGTTAGAAGTGATTTTCAAAGTAAGAGCAAGAAAAATAGAAGAAATGAAATCACATTTAGTAAAGTAAGTTGTATATTTGGTGGGTGTTGATAAATCTGGGTAAAGTGTGTGAGTGTGAAACATTGTGTAACTAACAACACCCGACTTACATTCGGGCAGATCTCCCATTCAAGGTCAACATCACTGGACCCACATTTATCGATCCCCCCTAGGGTCCTTTGGGATCTTTCCATTTGATTTTAAATCATTTTGGGAGGAGGGCGAGGTTGCAGGGTCCTGGTGACCGTCTCTGTGGCACCAAAGGTCAAGCTGTATCTGCAGTAATGTTCTTCGAGCAGAGGGAGGCGGGGCAAAGTTCAATCAAGCTGTGGATTTTTGTGGGCTGATGGGATTTTGTGCTGGTCTTTATGGGCGATTAAACAGACTGCTGTGGTGTCAGCCCCCACTCTAAAATACTTCCTGTCTGAACTGGGACAGCAATCCTTCAACATTACCGCCAACTTCTGGTTTGGCTAACTTTTTATATCTTTGTCCCATTCTGAGGAAGAAGGATAATAACTAACCATAAAGCAGCTAAGCTCATACATTACTGTGTTTCCCACAGACAGCACTCCCACCTCAGTATTCTTTGGCTCTTCAGGAGGTTCTGCAGGCCCAGCAGGCCCTCCTTCCTCTCAGACCAGTTGGAGCTGGCGCAGTGGTTCAGGACCTCGGCCACGTCCTCCGTCTGGCGCAGGTAATGCGGGATTCCTCCGTTGCGCGAGCCGTACGAGCGCTCCGAGCACGCGCTGGAGGCATCACTGTTGGCGTCGTCGTCAGAGTACATCCCTGGCGATTCGTACCTCCGCCTCAGCGGCTTCCTCTGAGGAAAGACGAGCATCGAGGATGTTTGAGAGTACGATAGTAGCTGTGAAGTTACAATCTGTGACACAAGTTTGCCTGTTGCATCTGGCAGCCATGCAGTTTGTTCATTAACACAGTATGAAGTTCTTTTATTAAAGATTTAAAGCATTTTTCTTTATTCTGTCCATGAAAAGCCAGTCAAGCAGCGCCACGAGGAAGCAAAGGACACATAAAACAAAAGAACATCTCATCTCAAAATATGAAGAACAAACCAAAGCGATGAGGTTCAACACGTTTGTACCACAAAGACGTGTTTGCTGGGGTTCCACAGATGCACACATCAGGATTTGATGGACAAACATTCACAGGAAAACAAAAAGTAAAGAAAAATAAAGAAACAGGAAGGCTGTGGGTGGAGGAGCGATTATGACGAGCCAAGCTGCATTACTGTTTCTGATCTCGATTAGTGCGTGATGGCATGGATACACGGACAGGGATGCAAAATGACCAACTACCTTATTCCTGGAGTCTCCTAACAGCTGAGATGGTAACAAACAACCGAGAGGAAAAGAGGAGAGAGGGAACATTTAAAGGAAGCTCAAAGAACAAGTTCTGCTCTGCATGCAGCACACAACACAAAACATGTCAGAGTTATATCTGTGCAACTGTAAAAGGTCCTGAAGAAAGGTCCCAGTAACCGTTGAGCTGGATGATGATAGAGGATTTTAGCAGGACTCAAAGCCTTTATGGACCTGGATGATGAGTCAAAAAACTCAATGTGGGACCAGAGAATTTCTCAACAGGAGAACTCGCAAAACCACAGGCTGCACTTGGAGTATTTTGGAACGTTCAGGGTTAAAACATTCTTCATTTCAACTTGAGAGGTCAAAACATTAGATACATTTCAAGCCGTTAACGAGAACATGTGTCCTAACCAACCACTCAGCATGCATTGCTAGCAGCAACATCAGAACTCTCGCCTTTTGATCTCGTTCTGTATTTGTGAATATTTAAAAACATATATGCAGCCTTTTTTTTGACATTCACTTTACTGACGACGGTGGGAAAGAAGAACATCCTTTTAACAGGAAGAAGCTGCCGAAAGAAACTGGATTGGAGGGAGCAGCGACCCATGTGACAGCTGACGGGTAAAAAAAGACAACAGAGCAGAGCACAGAAGGACTAACAGCCCGTGCTAGCTACAAGCTAACGGTGGTAGATTATGATTATTTATTAATCTGGGATTAATGGCACGAAGTCCTGCAGCCGTTAAACCGTCATCCTCACTGTCGCAGAATTAAACTTTACATGTGGTCAGAGGTTCAACAACTAAATGGGAACGCTGGTGCAACAATCAACAACTTTACAGTGTACATGTTTGGTAAGTGCACAGATTTTAGAGCAATAAATGGAGTTTTCACATTTTATCCTAGCAGACATAATATGAGCATAAATGTATCCGTTACATTTAATCATTTCTATTTTTCCATAACAGGGAAAAATCAAATCGTTTAGGAGATAATCACGAGTTCACGAGCGCAGGACAGACGTGAAGACAAAAAAAAAATCATGCTTCCATAAATGAACTTACCAGAGCATCAGCGACCGCCGCCTCCACCTCGGTGCCGGTGTTTAGGACCCTCATGGCGTTAACAGACGCAGAAATTCTGGCCTGATGCACCAAACCGTACCGGTCTGCAAACAGAAGACGTGAAGGTGAACAGCAGCACGAATGCACTCAGACAGTTACCTGCTTCTCTTACTTACTGCGCGCTGCTCACATAAAGCTGCAAATGAACAGCTGAAAGCATCATTAATGCGAAAGCGCTGACCACCGAGTGCAAAATGAAAAGTAAAAGAAAACCCAAAGAGCAAAAAGCACAGACATGCATCACAGCGGCTGCTTTTCCTGGAAGATGAAGGCTACATGAAACCAACGATGCTCCAAAGAGGAAAAACCATAAACATGAGCTTAGATGTTAAATAAACACTTGATTGCACACAAGAAAAAAACAAAACATGAATTTCTGATGAGATGAAGAGATGAACACAAAAATATTTAACTGCAGCTACAAACAAACAACCACAGAGTCAAACACCAGAATCACAGCTAAATCCAAACAATGTAAATAAGGCACTGGGAATGCAAACAGGGAATAATGTTCCAGATAAAATAACTTCACATGCTCAACACAAAAATACTCAACAACTCTGCAGGAACAGGGCGCTGCCTGCAGTCACTGAACACAACCACAGAAGCATGCTGGCCACCATGACTGTGTGGAGTATGCAGGAAAAAATGGGAAGTTGGGAAGTCTGATCGTGCAGGTCACCTGACTGGCCGTGGGGGTCGGCTGTGGAGAGCGCGCTGGTTGAACGGGAGTGACGTCGGGAGGCTGCGGGGGACACGAGAGGCGGGCGACATCGGGACCAAAGGGTTAGAGGTGCGCACGCACACACACACACGTTTTTACTCTGCTGGGCTGACCTGCACACATCAGCAGCTTTAACCTACTCAGCTCCTCCTCCGGGGCTCAACGGCCCCCAGGCAGCAACTTCTACAGTCCTGAAAACAGCGGCTCCTCTCAGGTGATGGAGGTAAGCTCAGCAGTGTAAACACAGTCACATGTAACAGGAGGTGATGCCCATCATAATAAAGAATTTAACTTTAATTTCAGGTGAAAACATGCAGACTTTCTCCCAGCACACATTTTGAACTCTCAAAGTAAGAAAATCACAGATGTTTTCAATCATAAAGAAATCTAGAAACATCCATTCATTCATTTTTCACCTGTGATTTCCTACGAGCCAAAATATGCTGAAAAAGCACAAAACGAGTGACTGAACTGTGTCTGCTGGAGCAGCGAGAGCCAATGAAAGAGCAGGAAACGATGCTGGTCTTCATGCAGGTCTGTGAGTGACCTCAGTGAGGACCAGGCTGCATGCAGTAAACGCTTTTCTGACCATTTCACCAGCAAACTTCACGTTTGGGTAAATCCAGCTCTTTTTTTTTGGGGGGGGGGGGGGGGGGGGTGCTCTACCC
>VUQK01022528.1:21993-46955 GCA_015106715.1 Bujurquina vittata | reverse complement strand
TTCCTTCAGCTCTTTGTTCACAGCGCCTCAATCCAACATCAGACACACTATCAACCCTCAACACATTTGAAGGCTGATCATCTTTTTATGGATCTCAGATGTCATCTGCTTGTTTTCCAGTCTGCCTGGTCTCAAACTGGGCAGACACACACACACACACACACACACACAAATGTGAAAATCATGAATTGGTCTTAAGATGGTGCTAGCACTGGATCTCTCACAGATATAAAAAATGACAGTTACATATTTGTAAGCTGAAAGCCGGCGCCTGAGAAAGGTCAACGCCATTGAACTGATGGGACTGGGATATCCTTACAACCTCACCCATGAGGTCTACTTAATACAAAGAGCAACAGATAGAATAACACATGATGAGCAGTGAGATAAGCCAAGGCATGAACATCAGCTCCCCTGTGAGCTACAGTTACCCAGAAGCCCTTTCTCCGTGTCCCCGCACAAAGACGAGGACTTTCATCCGGCGTCTTTCAGCCTGCTGCAGCAGTTTTACAGCTTTGACCCTGTTTTCATGTTGGCCTTCTCACACACACACACACACACACACACACACACACACACACACACACACATACACCTGAATCCAATCAAACAGACACCCAGCTGAGTCTGTGTGAGTGTTACACGAGGTGTCCCTGTTTGTTAGCAGCCACTGTACCTCACAACTACAACCCATCCATACACACACACACACTCACGTGTTTAATTACATACTTGGGAAGTCCCTCCTTCCCCAGCTCTTTAAACATTTAAAGGCAACACAACAATGACAAAAATCCCCTAAAAATTGTCCTCAGAGATACACAAACGTACACACAAAGCTCACTCTAATCATATGCTGTGCTTTAAGCTGGCTTCTGCTGTTTGCACTTTGACCTTTAGTAGTTTATATGCTGTGGTGTGCACACACGTCCCGCTGGCAGTGTGAATTGAAAGGCTAATTAAAATCTAGGGGAAACGTTTTCACTGACAGCACAGGAAAAACAGACTTCCTGATATTTTTTACCCACAAAAAGATGATTTTGTATGGAAGCACATTTGGGTCAAAAGTAAATGACCTTGATAAAACGAAGGGGTGCACTTCATTTATAGGAACTGGAAGCTTAAGGCATTTGTGCAGCCCTTTTCTAGTCTTACAGACCACGACAAGATTTAACCATAAATTTACACCATTCATTTATCCACCCAGCCCCAGTTCTTTATTATGGATGCTTGTTTCTGCCACTGAAGTTAAAAAAATTTTTTTTTGCTACTCAGTAATGAGTTATTGAAGGGAGTTTTTTCTTTTTAGTGCTGTAAACAAGCTTCGGTACTTAATTGCAGTTCCCTCTGAAAAGTCGAGTAAAACTCGATGTTTATTAAAAGATGTCTCGTTGATTTCCTGCACTGACCGTGCAGGTTTTAAACTAATGCCAACTCTTCGACTGAGGAGTTCACCAGCTGTGTAAGAACACCTGGACTTTTTACTAACTTAGAGAATTCAGAATTAATGAACTATTTCTGCCCCTCTTCACAGCAGTTAAACCACCACAGTCACACTTTAATACTTTACAGCAGACAGACGCACACAAAAAAGCTTTCTTCTTTCCTGCTGCCAGGTGTTTCTCACTAGTAATAATCATTATGCTTCTCCCCCACAAATACACACACACACACACACACACACACACACACAGACCCCTGAGGGCCAAGCAGACTGAGTCACATCAGTAGACAACCGAAAAAATAAAAGAAGTTCATTATCGCTCAAAATAAATGAACGGAGGAGCAGCTGTTTAGCATCCATACACACACAAAAAAATCACTTCTTAAGGCAAGAACAACAAAAACAGCACTGCGAATTTATAAACAACAGAAAATCGTCTGAAGAAATTCCGAATTTCCCTCGGGAATTCCCAAACCGCACAAACAGACACACAATCAGTTCCTGTGGTAATCAGACAGCTAATTGCAGGCTCAGTTAGTTGAAGCAGTAATTAATCAGAGCACAGGAGGGAGTGAAGGATCTGAGGAAGGAGGAGAAGAAGACGGGAGTAAAGGATGATGGGAGAAGTAATGACTGAGCCTGCGGGGAAGGAAAAAGGGAAGGAAGGAAGGAAGGAGGAAAGAAGAGGAGGAGGGATCTGATTAAACAGGAACTTCTTCAATTACAGCTTTTAAGGTTCATGTAGCAGACTTCTCCTCTGCCTCGTTTTGTTTGGGGCAGCCAGACCAGTTCCAGATGTGGGGACAAACTCCCAGCTGACCTCTAATCAGCATACTCGTAGTGGGCTGAAGGATAAACAAAGTTCAGTTCAGGGGAGGCGAATTAGAGCTGCACAATGAACTGAAGTGCCGGCAGCGCAGACGGCCTTGTCAGGCACCAGCACTCATGATGCTGCTCGTTATTGATCATATAGTTTCAGATTTAAATTACAGATTTCCCAATCCAGTTCAATTTGTGCTCATAGTCAGCTACTTGTGCTTATACAGCACATACATTTTCTCTGTTTTTATAAATGTCCATCAAGCTGCAGTTCAGTTAGCTTAGGTCCAAATTTTCAGCCTTTCCTCCAGTTTTGTGAATAAGCTGTACTGGGGAGCACTGTGCTCACAAAAAGAGATGGAACCTGGTTTGGAACCTGGTTTGACTGCACACAGATGGTCATGTTATCTGGTCTCTATCTGCTCTTTAACGCTGCTGTCATCAGCTACTTCCGCATCCAAATGGCCTGTGAATTCCCAAAAGCAAACAAACTCTGAGGCACCACAGGGTTAAAAGCAGTCCAAACTCTCAGAGTTACTATTCTCCCAGGTGTTAGAATAAAGTTTAACATCCAAGCATCAACGCAAGCTGCAAGTTAGCAGGAAGTCAGTTTCAGTCTAGCAATGATGTGTCACGTTGTGAGTGAAGCATAGCACAGCTATAACGATTTAGGCTAATATCACCACATTAGCACAGGGAAGATGGAGGGTGAGGGTTAAATTTCATATTGAGGGCAGACAGATGCCATCATATGGCAGGGAGAAGATGACCAAGAACATCTGAAAGGATCCCATCCACAACGCGAGGTTAGTCATTAATGTTGCCGTGTGGTTTGAATTACTCGCTGTGAAACAAACCCTGATGCTAAACTTAATGTCCACACTGAAATCATAGTTGGCCTGAGAGCGATTCCTTTCTGAAGCGTTCAAATATGTGTGTGTGCGGGACACCGTGAGCCCATATGCTGTAGTTTATATTGTGAGTTTTAAAAAACTAATCTTAAAGACATGCAAATAAATAACAGTGCAAATAAGAAGTTAGAGAGGCCGAGACCAGAATAGATTTCAGGGCTTGTGTTGATTTTAAAAAAAAGAAAAAACCATGAGACAAAACTCTGAAGGACATTAGAGAGCCCCATCTGGGGCAAGAAATGCTTGGTACCGGAAGCATGGTTAATACGTCATCACTTAACATGCGGAACTGTTTGCTATTACCACAATCAGCAAGTGGCGGATACCAACCGATACCCAGAGGACCGTCGGGCTGTAAATTTTTTCTGGCTAGATCTCGTTATTATAGCTTCAGCCGAAGGACCACCACCACAAACATAAATAGGAGTAGCCCACAGGAAACGTGAAACGTGCACTTTAACCCTCTGTACCCCAAAGCAGTGGGCACCAGCCGTCCTGCATTTCCCCATAACAACCTTGCTGTCAAGGAATAAAAAAAGTGTTAATTAAACATTTTATGATATTTTACGCTTTTACTCAAACACTCTGGCTGGCATTTATCTAGTGAGTGCAGGCTGTAAGGTCCCAGTTTGCCTCCCGAGGTATCTACAGCTATTTACTCTGGATGAGGTGGGAAAACTCTGGGAAAAGAGCCCGAAACAAAAAAGTGTCACTGTTAGCCACTATTAGGGGTGGTTAGTCACTTTTTGCTGCGGTTAGCCACTGTTAGCTGCAGTTAGCTGTGGTTAGCCACTGTTAGCGGTGGTTAGCCACTGTGTGCTTTTGTTAGCTGTGGTTAGCCACTGTTAGCTGTGGTTAGCCACCGTTCGCAGTGGTTAGCCACTGCTTGCTGCTTTTAGTTGTGGTTAGCTGCTGTTAGCCCAGCTGCTGAAACTTTCTTCAAGGTGAATCTAATGTTGTGGACAACTAGGACACTTAGCAAATAAACTCTCATATGATGTGAGAATGTTATCAGACTGTTTATCAGGCTAAACTGTGATTTTTATCACATTCAGCCTTACATTAGCTGGCATAACGTTAGCTTTCTGCTGAAAATCAGTGACTGCAACAATACTGGGAATAAATAAGCAGGTGGTGATGAGAAGGTGATGTGTAGATACTTTAAGCCGGTTTCATTTATTATATTGGTGAAAACAATCTACATTCAAAGGGTTCCAACTGTTATTTTATTTAATCAATAAGTATTTGTTCTGCCCAAGAAATCCTTAATTTACCTTAACTTTTTTATCTTCTTTAAACCCTCATTGAGGATTTCATTACCACACAAAGACTGTGTGAAGCTGATGAGGGTCTTTTTCATGCAAAGGCCTCAGGGCTAAAAACTCAGCCCTGTTCCTCTTAATGTCTTCCTGCCTTTTACAGACAAACACGCACCTCCAAACACTACCATATGGGACGACAGGGCTCCAATCGGCTGCTGATAACAATCCCCCCGGGCCAGACTTGGATTCAGTCAACTCTGCTCTTGTAGGATCTTGTCCACAGTGTGTAAAGTACAATTTTAGAGTAGATCCATGCTGTCAGTTCTGACGAATCGCTGCCTCATCATCGTGATCATCATCACAGGAGGAAAAAGGCTGTTTTTGAGGCGGACGGAGACCTTTAATCAACACTGA
This sequence comes from Bujurquina vittata, assembly GCA_015106715.1. Taxonomy (NCBI): domain Eukaryota; kingdom Metazoa; phylum Chordata; class Actinopteri; order Cichliformes; family Cichlidae; genus Bujurquina; species Bujurquina vittata. The sequence continues at coordinate 42,105 of VUQK01022528.1, read as the reverse complement.
CACTGTACTTTTCCCTCTTTCCTTCATTGTAAGCTGCTATTTTACACAAGAGAAAATTATGCACTTTAAAATTATCATCAGCAGCTGGTCGACTTTGATAAACCTGCTTTTATAAAGTTGTTTCAGGACACATAAGGACACATTCATGCCGCACAGATCAAATCTTTCCCATGTAACGGAGCCATGTTCTTCTATCAGAAGAAGAGTTAAAGCATTTATTTTTAGTGCTTTGGGAGTTTCACTGCAGACTGAGAAAGCGTTCAGCTTCATCCCCATAAATCATCTGAGATTCATACTGATGGATAAACCAAATACTGTCATATCAAACACCGATTCAGCACGCAACCCTTAAAACAGCAACGTACGAGACTTCCAGTGTTTAAATATTAATAACTCAAAAACTGAATCTTCAGTCACCACTAAAGCATATTTAATACAAGACAGCCAATAAAAACAAGCTGAATGGTTAAAACTGTCAGCAAAGGTGTGCTGATTTATTCGAGCACTGAGTGGGATGGAAAAAACATTCCACCTTAAAAGTGCAGCTTCAGGTCGCCTTCAATAATAGTGAATTTAATCCTTTTTGCTTTGGTGTCTAAATTTACCAGTAAACATGAAAAGGCGGCAAAATATTCTGTTACTTAACACATAAAACAGTAAACGTCTAAAACACGTGGATAAAATATTATATAAAATATTTCCTCAAAGACTGAGGGTAGCAGGCCTTGTCTCATTCACTGATAAATATAACTGCTCATATTCCAGTACTTCTGATCTGTTCCCACTCGTTTAATATTCCCGTTATGCTCTTCATACAGTTCATCTGTTTAAACCTTCCATCGCTTCACAAAGCTTTGACTGCGAAACATCCTCAAAGCCAAACCAGTTTTTATTTAAGCAAATACACAACATATGGCTACCTATGCTGTGTTATCCACCCTCTAACTCTGCCACACCAGAGACCCGCACTGAGGCAGAATTTGGGGCTTAGTGAGGGAACATCACAGCTGACTGATGTAAGATGGTGTCACCCTCCCCAGAAGAATCACCACACCGTAGTTCTACCTCAGTGTGAAGGTACTGAGTGGGTCATTTACAACAGAATGCTCTATTAAAAATGTATTCAGGTGTTCCTGTGTTGTAACGATGGGGTTATAATGCTTATAAGTCTCTTAATGGACACAATCACCCTGTTTTTTGCCCACTTTCCTATTCACTGTTCCTGTGTGCCGTTTCAGTCTCACTGACCACTAAAAGCCATTTTAATGTGCATCTGTCCAGGGAAAGAAAAGTGAGGAACACGCGGTCGTTGATGAAGATGGTTAGACATGGAGAGGTGGAGGTGAGACTGGAGAGACGGACTATGGAGAGTTCAACTTTGGTGACATTTCCTTAAAAAAAAGTAGCACGGCCTACTTTTGAGTAACTACTCTAGAAATGGCCATCAGTTCTTCAGTTCTGCTCAGTTAAATGAAGGTAAACATAAGGAACATAAACTCGTGTATGATTTCAGCGCTGAACCAAATCCAGAGAGAAACAGTTGGAAACAAAAGAGAGGTGCAACAATGCAAACTCCGTGTGAGTGTGAGCTCGGGAGCAGCCAACCAGAGATTTCCCACCGCAAGAACAAAACGTGCGGCTTCCTCCTCCTGCATGACTGCTCCTCTATGACCCCCTCCCAATCAGGACTCCTCCTCCTCACCCAGGAGGAGCTCCTACACTCCCGCTGTGACGGTTTGTCCTTTGAGAGACTCTGAGCCGGACAAATCCTGACTTCCTTTGAAAAGACGCAACATTATACGTGCGTAGTGAGTGAAGGTCCAAATCTACAGAACAGGGTCATGTGACGTACACTCTCTCTTATTATTTTAACATCCAAAATCTTCCTTCTTTGCATTCCTTTCACAAAGATTTTCTTTGTTTGAAAGCCATAAAACATAGAAGAAGAGTGCAAAGGTTTTTGGTATTGGAGACTTTTAAACACCGTCAGGGAGGCGTCTCTGCACCAAAACGTATCCTGCAGCCATTTTTTCACATGACTCCAGACGATGTCAGGGCCATCAGGACACTGTCTGATGTTTCTCACATGTGGCACATTTTCACTTCTCTAAATACTCTGCTGCCTGAGCACAGCCTCCACCAGCTCGCTGTGAATTTACCTGCTCTGTTCTCACAAGATTACGTGAACCACTGCAGGCTTTAGATGACAAAGCTTGCAGGTTGAAGAAAATCTAATTTTCTGCATTCTCACGTGCACCTCCATTTGTTAAGGTGCCTGCAAATGTTCAGATTTGGGTGAATGTGTTAAAGCTACTATAAAGAAACATCGTCAGCCACAATGCGCACGGGGAAGCCTGGAACTGATGATCTGACAGAATGAGCTCAACATCATTTAGTCAGTATGGGATTACGTGAGGAGACGGAAATACACTGAGATGGCCTGAAAAGAGAAGAACTATTCCAAAGGACCAAACATTGACTTGATAAATCAAAACTGTTCTTTGCATGCGTTTTAAAGCATCCTGGCTTTCCTTTTATTACCTCTTACTGTTGCTCAGGACTGCTTAGGACATTTCCAGAATGGACGTAACTGAAGTTAAAGTTGTAAAACTCAGTTTTTCCTCAGAAATCCTTGGAGGACAGCAATGAAAAATATTTCCCTGAGCTGCTTTATGGACGAGGCGGAGCGCCACCATCCACGCTTCACCTTCTGCCCCTTTCAGTCGCCAGAAACCAGAAAACACGCGTTTCACATCTGACGCCTACCCAGCCGCAGCGCCCTCCGACGCTGCCTGATGCCAAAAACACACCGAAGCCCTGGAGGATGAGGGGATATGCAGCGTGGTTTCAGAGTGGAAACTTTATTTGAAAAATGATGGCAGGGTGAGAGAGACAGCAGGATGAAGACTCCAGAGCGGGACACAGAGGAAGCTGAATGAGCTCCTTCCTCCGCTGAGACAGATGTGATGGCTTCAGCAGATGTGTTTAACTAGAAAAAGAGATTTTATATCGACTTAAATCATCTGTCACTCTGGCCTTTCCCGGGTTTCTGGAAGATGGAGAAAAAAATGAAGTTTCCTTCGCGAGATTGAGCAATAATGTCAAACCTACTTTTAATACATTTTTATAGGAAAAGATATTATTTGTTTATGCAGATGAGCTCACACATAAAAGTCTGTTTACCAGATTTGATGAGTGCATTTATGAAAAACTACAAAGCTGCAAAAGCCTTCCGATGTTCTGGAGGGAGCTGCAGAAATATGATCGAGCAATTTGAAGACAATTATAATAAATGTGAAGGCGTGACGCTTACAAGGCTTCTGCAGCCCGTCCACCACAGGCCACATTAAGTATAACTAACACAGACCTCTTAAGTCTCAGTGGCTAAGCTGCATTGTGGGTAGTGTAGGCCTGGCTTTGATAAACAGGTGCAAATGATGAAAAGGAGGAAACAACAGTATTATGGTCACAATCTGATTACAAAATGCATGCTTAGGACCTGCCAGCTGTTACACTGATGTCCAGCTGTGGCTCCACCATGACTTTGTATTTAGACCATGACTGTTAATTAGCATCACTGAAGAACCAACAGCTGGACTGCACTGGCCCCTGAGTCTGATTAGCATTTAGCTCTTAAAGCAAAATTAGGACCAGAGCATACTGGAAGCAGAGTCTGAAATTCTGCTGTCGTGATAACCTGAACACTGAGTGGACAAAAACGGTGCCATCTGCAGACATGTTCATGGCATTTGAGTACCAGAGACTGTGGGCTTCGTCCCACAGTCTCTGGTCCAGTCTTTGGTCCCACAAAGGAAAGTCAAGGGTCATCCCTCCCACCCAGCGCATCACCTGTTTAAACAGCTGCCTTCAGGCAAACGATACAGGTCAGTGAAAGCTCGCACATCCAGGCTAAGAAACCGTTTGTTTCATTGGACCATTAGAACATGAAGCAGCCGCTGATCTGGACTCTGTCAATGTCTCCAATCATGTGCAATATCACCTCAATGGTTACACCTCCGGTTTCTAACATGTTTATAATCATGTTTATAACGTGTTTATAATTGTTTGTAACTCGTATTTAGAATTATGTTTAGAATCATGTTTCTAACTGTGCAATAATCATGTTTCTAACTGTGTAATAATCATGTTTCAAAAAGTGCAGTACAGACCAAACTGTTGCTACTGTTGCTAACACATCTATACCCATATCACTGATATACATATATACTCATATTCTTGACAAGTATATTTATTTATTGTGATATTTTTCCTTAGCTGTGTAAATATAACTCAAACAGATGTGTGCAAAGTGTTTTATTTAAGTTTTATTTATCTTATTCTATACTTTTATACTCACATTGCTGCACAATGGGAGAGGCACCTTTAATTTCATTATACTAGATTAGATTTTATTAATCCCTTTGGGAGGGTTTTTGTTGGGGGAAATTAAAAACGTACAATAACAATAAAGCTATTCTATTCTATTCCAAAACAAGCACGCCGCCAAAAACACACACACAGGCAGCTCTAATAACTTCACACCTGTAGAATAGCAGGTCCTCACACCCCCATCCTGCAGCCTTTGAAGTGTGTGTGAAAGGAGGGGGGGGGGGGGCAGACAGAGACTCTGGGTGTGGGGGGGGGGGTGGGGGTGGGGGAGGGGGGGGGGGGATATTGCAGGAAGGAATGTTTCAGCAGAGTAAGCAGTGTGAAGCTTCCTGTAGAAAACACTTCAAAGCCAGAGAGGAAACCAGGATAACACACAGACACACACACACACACACACACACAGCATCAAAGGTATGTAGGACTCATCTATCAACACAGGAAAATTAAAGCCTGCAGAGTGTGGACACGAGCAGAGATGCCGTCTTTTCACGTTGGAAACAAAAAGCTCCATAAAATTCAAATCTAAAAAAGTTCAGCACTACAGCTTTATGCTTCTCAGAGCTTAATCATAGAGTTGAAATCATTGTTTTTTTATTCAGCACAACGACCAACAGAAGAGATTTCCAGGCTGCTGCTCCTCAGTGTCACATATGACACCAAATCGAGTCTGAAATAACAGTGGGACAACACTAAAAAACTGAAGACATCACTTTTGCTTCTGGGTAACTTTAATGAGCTGCATTTAATTAGGAAATAACCCTCAGATTAACTGAATATGACTGAAACACATGGATACCACAGCCGGTGCTCCCTGAGTTGATGATTGACTGAGAGAAATAACTATTAAAACTGTGTGAAAACCTTGTCTGCACAGTAAAATAATCAAAGGGTTTCACGACAAACAGATTAGATCTTGAATTATGATCTGTGGAAGCTTTAAGTCTGGAACAGCTACACAACCAAGCTGCAGCTGTATCACTGATGGGACCTTTGAAATAAACCAGCATTTATCAGTCTGAGGACAGACGCAACACAAATGACCACACATTTCAAATCTGAGTCTTCTCATTGAAAAATAAAATCACACTGCACTCATTTTGAACGGGTTCATTCACGGCCAAAGCAAAGCTCGGAGGCGGTGGGGCAGCTCACAGATTCCTCTTTTCCACATCAAATGCCTTTGAAAGATTACACAAAAGGCAGGAAATCAGCTTTACGACCCACAATCACTTACAGGCTGTGCAGAAACCAGCCCGAGTTTGGGTTTTTATCAAGTCACTTTGGAGGATCGCATCCAAAAACTCTGACACTGACACACACTTTACAGAGTTTCGCTACGACATGTTTTAAAGCACAAAAATCCACTTTTCGACTCGACAAATACGACACAAAGTATCATCTACGTGTTTAGAAAGTGCGTTTTTATTTATTAAAAATAAAGAGTCCTTTTCAATAAAGTTACCAACCAGACTGAGGATTTAGCCACTAAGCAGCCAAAACATTTTTATTATATGCCGAATTGACCATGATATCAGACTCATTCAGCACATGTTTGAGGTTCGTTATGGGGGGGCTGCAGATTTCCAGTAAAAGGAGGCATCTTTAAATGCCAGCTTTTACAGCGCACTTTGGTGCGGATCCTCCGGCAGAGGAGCTGCGCGCAGACAGGTAAAGGTGACGCGACGTGACGCAGGCCCAGTTTAAACACCGCAGATTCAAATCAGAGTCAAACTGCATCTTCACCCTCACATGTTCAAACTCATCAAAGCTTATTAAACGCAAACACGGCGGCATAACCCGCAGCAGGAGTGACGGCAAACACGACCGTGTCCGAAAGCTCCGCTCCGGACGCTTGAGACGTCGCAGCGGCAGCTGGAAGCGAAAGTCGCCGAAAGAAGAAGAGGAAAGTTTCCCTCCGTGCGTTTTACCTTAAAGCCGCATCGATCCTGGTTCGCTCTCCTGCTGCCGGAGGTCGTAGATCCGCAGGAGAAATACAGAGCCAGGTATAACCCGCAGAGAGAGGCGAAGACACTCCGAGGGGCCGCCATTCCTCCCTCAAGTCTGAGCGGCTCTGAGAGCGAGAAGGAGAGAAGGAGAGGAGAGGAGGAGAGGACGGAGGAGGCGTGTGTGCGCGCGCACGCGCCTGCCGTGCACGCACATCTTTGAGGCGCTCACCGTGGACGGCTTTCACGGTTAAAGCTGCAAACCCGGATTAGGACTCAGGTTTAGGCTGGGACACATATGAGTCTGTGTTTGTGGGATTTGTACTTTTTAGTTTAAGGGGTCAAAGCTGGTTCATGATTGTGTGCCAGAGGCTCTTTCTGTAAATCATCTCAAAGAGTTCCTGAATTTTTGTTGCATGTTTCGCTCTCTCAGGAACACAAACCAAAACAAAAGCCCATCCATGAGACTCTTAGGATGAGATCACAGAAGCGAGAACACGGATGGGTTCAGGCCACGCTCACTTTGACCCCATCATGACTGTATGACCACAGACACACACCTGCTGAGGCACTCAAAGCCACCTTTGTGATACTTCCTGCTTCAGTTAGTGTCTCACACACACACACACACACAGACTGGAACAATACCGTCTGCAGGTAGGGACATTATCTGTTTATGCACCGCATAAAGAATAAAGATATGATTTATATGAGGAGACTCTTTTTCAGGATCCCGCCCACACTCCACTCGCATACTTGCTTTAACAGCTGGTTGAACCACACCCATCTTTAAAATCAGCCTTTATTTATACACCTGCAAAGCTCTGTGACTGCAGCGTGCACGGCTGTGACATAAAAAGCTCTGCCACGATCCCCAGAGCTGCCATCCTGCTAGTTCCTGCTTCGGTAAGGGCTCTCCAGAGCTGATAGTGAAAGCAATACCAGCTGCGCTGTCCCTGCAGACTCACTTTCCCCTCTTCTTATTTATCAGACTTCACATCCTCACCTCCTCTTCTTTGTGTCTCCTCAGGCTTTCTGCCTGTAACCCACAAATGAATCTTAGTGCAACATGATGAAGGTGGTTTAAATTGCTAAAAATGCATCTGGAGAGGAGAGGAGTGAGGAGCACAGGCGTATCTTCTGTGGAAGTGTTGACTTCAGCATGCACAGAGACATGCAGTTGCAGGGTGGAGGACACTACAAACAATTATTCCTTTGTATTTGTTAGTCATTTCCCTTATTATGAACTGTGTGATCAAACTTTCTGCCCTTCAGGGTTCGTGTGTGTGACACAAAAGGGTTTGATCTCATTGTGCTAGCTGTAAATTTCATTAAAAATCTTCCCATGTGTGTAAAAAGTCACTGTTACAGTTTCAGTGTCACACCTGAGATCATAAAATACAACTGTAGTCGGACTTAAGTAAAACAGTGTCGCTTATGTTGTGCAAAATGTCCCAATGTGTGCTTGTGTCTGTGCGTATGTGTGTGTGTGTGCTTGTGTAACTGGTTTCACTTTAATTTTATTTCTTACATTTTTTCTTTCATGTTTAGTTTTGTTATTATAGAGATGTTGGTATTTGAAAGATTGACACGTTCAGAGCAGGTAATACAACCCAAACAAATCCTGAATCGTGGTCATGTCTCAATGGTTTTCCTCAGGTTTTTCCAGCATGACAAAGGCTCAAACCAGCAGTCCTGCACAGTTTTAGTGTGAAAAATGCTGTTTCTTGTTTTCATTTCAGTTTCAGTCATTTCAGTCATAGAAGATGCAAGTGACCTTTTTATGAAGGAAAGTAACGCACAAAGAAATGATTATTCAGAGCAGATGTCTGTAATTGTAAATATTTGAACATGTATAGAGGGATACCTGCTTTCCTTGAGAGTGATCACCTCAATGTGAAATGTGAAAACACAGCATTTGATCTGGTAGATTAACTACCTGCCTGACCAAAGACGAGAAAGCCTCCCTGTGCTGCTGTCCAAGGTAACTAAACCGTCAATCCACTGTGTTACATCTGACAACATATCAATACACCTACTGGTAAGTTGCTGCCCCCTAGTGGTTAAAGTGTAATTACAATTTGGCAAGAAAAATAATACTTCTTGGATCATTATGTGTGAAATTGTGTGTTTTCAGGACTTACTTGCACTTTTTTATACTTAGAGCAAGGAAACGTGATTGAGTCAGTGATGAGTAAATTTTTTCCATTGAAGTTATAATGAGATCATATTAGGCTGCATGTGATGAGTCTGACACCTCTGCCCTAAACCCTCACCCCTTATTTGTCCAGGTACGTCTCAGCTTGATGACCTCTGGATACCTCCAGAACAGCATGATGCACAATGCCACAATAAGGCGCAGAATCGACTGCATGTCCATTTTCAGTGAAGCGGTGGAGGTGTTTAAAGACATTGGTCTGAACAGAAGTCCCAAATCTGCCTACAGCAGCCTGCTGAGCTGGCCACATCTGCCTTCTTCTATTTTAGTGGTGACCAGAGGCAAAAGTGGCACCGCTGCAGGATCCAACTACGAGTTGTAGTTGACAGCTGGGTCACTGTGGCCTGTGACCTTTATCACGCTCACCACAGAGCCGTTGCCCTGGATGGCTGTGCGTACTTGATCTGTGGCTGAAACCCTGAAACTCACTTGAATACTGTGCAAAGGCTCAACCTCATCAGCTCTACATGCCAACATGTGGTACATATGAACTCTGCCCAGTGCTATGTCAGCGCTGTTGTGCTGAATGGGTGCATTTATGCCATGGGAGGCTTCAGTGGACAAAACTGCCTCAACACTGTTGAGTGCTACAACCCAGAGGCTGACCGGTGGACAATGGTGGCACAGATGCACGCAAAGAGATGCAGAGCCAGTGCTGCAGTTCTACAAGGGAAGGTGGGCGCAAACAGGATGACTGAAAGGGTGGTGATGTTAAAGTACTCAAGCAGTTACTGAACTATGCTGTTTAATAATAAGTGGCAGTGGTGCAGTGGGTAGGCGCTTGCCTTTCAACCGGAAGGTTGCAGGTTCGAGCCCTGTCCCTGTGCTGTGTTGTGTCCTTGGGCAAGACACTTAAACCACATTGCCTAATGGTAGCGCTGGTCTCTGGCTGCATGACTGCAGATGCTTGTCTCTAGGTGAGTGACCTGAAACCCTCATTTCGTTGTGTGCACAATGAGTTCAATTTTTTTTATTTTTTTTATTTTTTATAAGTCCATCAGTTTTGACCTTTCTTAAGAATGGCTTCTTGACCGCTGAGACGATTTCTGAGGTTTTGGCAAGCAGTAGATGGATCAACTGACGGGCCAGATGCAACTCTCAGGTCCTGTGTCAGATCTTTGTTAGATTTTTCCTACTTCTTAAGGACAAGAGCCCCAAACCCAAAACACTCGCTGTTGTACCTCTCTCCTGACCTCCTCCATACATACTGATGACAATTTGAACCAAAAATGTCAAATTTGGATTCATCACTCCATCAAACCTGTTACCACTCATTTTCAGTTCAGTTCTTGTGTAATTTGGCATACCTTAAGACAGCCACCCTTCCACTGAGACCATTTCTGATGAAGCTTCACTGAACAGTAGATGAATCAGATGTATCAGGTCAGGCTGGATTTTTCCTATTTCTCAAGAACATGACATTCAGATATTGTTCATCTGTTGTGGATAATTTTTAAGCTGGTCAATTCTTTTTTTATCCAGTTTGCTCAATTTTTTTAGGGACACACTGCACACCACGTCACGATATGTCAAGTTGTTGCTAATTATTCTTTGGGACTCACCTTGGCATTTTTTCATAGATTCAGCTAAAGAAATGTGAACAAATGGTGTGTTTTTGCGACTGGCAGGCTAATAACAAAGTGCCTAAAGATACAATTTAAAATTGTATCTTTTGAACCAAAAATGTTCAAAAGACACAATGGGAGATAGTTCACACCAGAAGCACACTCATTATTGGCTTTGGGCTTGGTGAAGGGTGGTGCTTTCCGATGACCGGCTGTTTCCTTTGAATTATCCAGATAATAACCTACTTTATTTAAACATGGGCTCAATCAAATTTTACAGGGTCTTTATACTAAAGAGCATCCATCCATCCATCCATCCATCCATCCATCCATCCATCCATCCATCCATCCATCCATCCATCCATCCATCCATCCATCCATCCATCCATCCATCCATCCATCCATCCCGGACCTTCTTGCTGTGAGGCAACAGTGACAGCCAGCCAGCCACTCAAGAGCTCTTGAGAGGTTCTGGCAGGGTTGCTTTATTGTGCTGTCCAACCTGCTCAGGTATGCTGCATCCTTAACTAGGTCAGCTCCACCCATCAGTTATCTGGAAAAGATGGAAAAACGCAGCCAACAAGGGAAGCATGGCCAGCCCTGGGGCCCTCTCACAAGCTATGGCACCATTGCCTGCTTGTCAGAATCAGAGTTATGCAAGCACATTATAAATTGCACCACTGTTATTGTACCCTGCTTGTTGTTTGATAATCCATGCTATTCATACATGTACTTTCTCGCCGCATTCAAATTCTTCTGAGCTGCAGACAGGCACCGTCAAATACTTTATTCACACTACTGCAGACAAAAGGTTACTCTGATTCTTCCTCCTCTGTTGAGCTCTTTCTTCTCTCGCTCCATCCGTCTCCGTCTCTCTTCTTCAGCCTGCCTTTTCTGTTTCTCCGGAGAGCTCATTCTTCCTGAGCTTATTTCCCATGAGCCTCAGCTGATTGTATGATTGCAATCACCCCACGCAGCTGCCATGGTGACAGGTAGAGCGGATTCTTGCTCCGAGCGCAAATTTAACACCACATTTGATGACATAAGCAGAATGAGGTGTGTGAGGATGTGTCCCTGTATGTGTGGGTGTGTGCTTGTGCAAGTGAGGTTAATGTATCTAACTGACTTATACCCATCACAAAAGCCACCGGTGTCAGAAACAATGTTAACTTTTCTGACAGTGTGTTGTGTATACAAGGGTTATTAAATCAGAAAATGAGAAATACCAGCAGATACTGTGGAGTTATAGGCCAATTTGTAAGCACCCTCTCCTAAAGGGGCATGAGGTTTGTCAGTGAATTGAGGTTTTATGAGTGTTGTCTGTCTCTACATCTTTGTATCTTCTATCAAACCTCCCTGAGGGGTGGAGGATGCCCCTTGCTTGTGTCAGAGAAATCTGTTTTGACAGGCTCAGAGAGATGTTTGATAGTAAGGTGTCTTTTCCCGTCGAAAAAAGGAAATTGGACGGCAGTTTTGGTCTGTGTCATACATGCCTGCCTAACTGGTAGAGTCACTGTGAGCAGAAAAAAAAAGATAAGAGTGGCAGCTGGCTTGCATTGTGTGACACTCCTTGAGTAAATTACGGTGAATGCAGGGAGAAATAACACCTGGAAAACCCCTATTTCACAGCACATAAACCTGCACATCAAGCAGCTAATTTCCATTCTGAATGTATTCTCCTGCATTTATCGGTAGCGGCAGAGAAAGGCGGTGCAATATCACAAGCACCCTTACAAGTTAAGGTCTGATGTCACCCATTTATCCAGTCTGGTTTTTATGTCCGTGCCACAGCTCGGCTGGGACACGCTGCCTTTAACACATCTGCGCATCCCCGTCCTGTTACTTGAAAAAGATAATGTACGGTAAGTGCTGCTGTAGCTCACGGGGTTGAGCAGGTGACCCACCGGCCGAAGGGTTACTGCAGACATTTCAGTCTGGCCTGGACCACTGCGTTGTTCCCCCTGCTCGCTCTCTCTCCCTTCTTTTCTGCTCAAAAAAATAACCTTGCAACATTGCCTGGGATGGCTTGTCATATTAAATCTTACATATCAGCTCCTCTTACTAATTAAGTCATTAATTAGCAATAGGATGAAGTCTTTTCAGTCTCCGTCCTATCTTCCCTTTTGGCTGTTCCTAATACATTCTTTTTTCTAACCTGCACCTCTCAATGTTGCCTTTCTCTTTTACATTCACACTCCATCTCTCCTCTTACTTTGACTTCACTCTGTTCATTTCCTTCCTTCACCTTTATCTCACTCCCCCTTTCCCCCGCCTGATGATGCTTTCACTCCTTATGTTCATACTTCATCTCCTCCTTTCTTTCACTCTACCCTGCAATTTCATTTCATTTCCTTCTCTTTCACTTTAGTCTTTCTCCCCCCCCACAGTTTTTAATACCAATCTAGATATAGAAAGCACATCATGGAGCATAGCTTCAGCCAGGCTGCGCAGGGAGACGGGTAAATGTCTTTTATCATGAGTAAGTCAGTAAATCTATTTGGACAAAAACAGGATTAAAGACTGTTATACAGGAAATGATATTATTGACTGAACTACTATTTTCATGTTAGGGATTCAAGCTTCTTTTGAAGTTAAAAAATACACTCATCGGACACTTTATTAGGTATACCTTGCGAATACCAGGTTTAGCCCCCTTTTGCCTTCAGAAGTGCTTTTGTTCTTCATAGCATAGCTTTAACAGTGTTGGAATGATAGCATCATGCAGCAACTGCAGATTTGTTGACTGCACATCCATGATGCAGATCTCCTGTTCCAGCACATATAAAGGTTTGGACTGAGATTCGGTTACTGTGGAGGCCTTTTAAGTGCAGTGAACTTATTGTCATGTTCAAGAAACCTGCTTGAGATGATTTGTTTTGTTCCATGGTGTGTTATCCTGCTGGAAGAGAAAATGGGTATATTGTAGTATTAACGGGGTGGAGATGGTCAGCAACGATATTCAGGTAGGCTGCGGTGTTTAAATGATGCTTATTTGCCATTAATGGGCCCAAAGTGTGCCAAGAAAATATCCCCCACACTGTTACACCACCGGCAACAACCTGAAGCACTGATACAAGGATAGATCCCTGCTTTCATGTTGTTTATGCCAGACTCTAATGCTACAATCCAAATGTTGCTGCAGAAATCAAAACTCTTTATTGTCCAATTTTGCTGAGCCCGCGCAAACTGTCCTCTCAGTTTCCTTTTTGTAGTTACAGGAGTTTCTCATTCTTGATAGGAAGTGGCAGTTTCTCAAATCTATCCTCATCCATCCTTAATGTTCAAGCTCAAAGCCAAGCTGGAGTATAAGAGAGGGCAGCATCAAAGATTACAATAGGACATCTCTGTTTGGTAACTATTGTGCTAATTATTTGTTTAGTGTGGCACATATTGGTGGATTTAGTGTTTTAGTTACAGTGTATAGTGGTCGCAAATGACTCGATTCAATTATCAATACAAACATTTAAGAGATGTAACGTTATTAAAAGCTTGTGCTGTGTCTCCTTGACGCTGGCCTCGTAACACTGTAACAGCTTGTCTTTTAGTTTGGCTCTTCATTGTGGGCTTGTTGATAAGAGTCCTCTGTGAAATGGATTGAATGAATAGACATGTTGGCTTTTGGCTCTTGTTGGTCTGAAAAAAGAAACCATATCCACAGTTGTTTTGTGCTTTCTTCTCTGGAGAACCCAAATGACTGAAGCAGTGGAATAATATTCCTGAGACTGAGCAGGTGGGTGGGGCTGCTGATGCAGGAACTTTCTCCTGATGCAACAGAATACTTCTTAATGTCCATATCACACATATTCGACTGGCTACAGGAGGCAAATGGTTACGGTTTTAGTGGTATTTAACTACACCACATGTAGCAAACTTCACACATTCTGTACTTAAGTAGAAGTACAAGTACTTAAAAATACTTTGGTAAAAGTTGAAGTACTGGTTCAACTCTTTACTTAAGTAAAAGTACAGGCTCTGAAATGTACTCAAAGTAAGAAAGTGGCAGGCTGTATAAATGTGAATGAATCTAAGCATCAGCAGCTTTGATTCAAACTCATCTCTGCGACACTTCATGTAACCTGTAACTCTGACCATGAACACAGACACTGCGCCAGTCCAACACAGCGTTACTGTAAATGCAGTACAGCAAACACTACACTCTAGTATTTTCATACAATCTTTAAATTACACAAAATTAGCATACCCCAGTTTGTACTTGCAGTTTGCAGGCCTTACCTTTAAATCTAACCTCTCTTCTTCCTCTCCTTTTCTCCTCTCCTCTTTCTTACATCTCTGATTGAACTTCTCTCTCATTCTTTTCTCTCCCTGGAAATACAGCAGCTCTTCTTTCATCTAGCAGACACATTGTGTGACAAACTGTATACACTGTTGTGTGTTTGCTGATATTTGTTGAGCATTTAGAAACATTGCGTTACTCCCTTTATGCTCACTCCTCTTCAGTATTGCTAGCTAAGATGCTGGAAGTACCTCAAGCGCAACGTACGGACTCAGTCCGGCCCCGTGTTAGCCCTGTTTAATCATACTGGATATCAATACTCACTGGTTCCAGACATTTTGATAGAAATGAGAACTATCGTCCTACAAAGGGCTGAATTCAAAGACACTCTGAAGATCAAAGTGAAATAAATCATGCGGCAGGCTAGTCTAGTGTGCCGAAATTACATTGCAACAACTCAAAAGAGTACTCTGTAGTTTGTATGGCCCCAACATGGTTGTATGCATGATCCTACACACAAAGAAATAGAGGTACAAGAATGGACCTAAAAAGGTACAAAGCTTTGTCGCTCCAGCTGTACCCTAGTGGAGTACAACATTGTACCTCTGAGCCTAGGAATTTTGATTTTGTACCCTTGGGGTGATTTACTGTGGACCTTCAGAGGTACAACAATAACAATTCCTAGGCTCAGAGGTGCAATGTTGTACTCCACTAGGGTACAGCTGGAGCAACAAAGCTTTGGTCCATTCTCGTACCTCTATTTCTTTGTGTGTAGATTGATCCTAATGAGATGACAGATGGTGTCCTGGGGGATCTCCTGCAAGATCTGGACCAGGGCATCACTGAGCTCCTGGAAAATATGAGGTGCAACTTGGTGGCATTGGATGGACCAAAACATAACGTCATAATGAGGTGTTCTATTGGATTTAGGTCAGGTTAGAATGGGGGCCATCAATAGCATCAATTTCTTCATTCTCCAGGAACTGCCTGCATACTCTCACCACATAAGGCCCGGCCTTGTTGTGCACCAGGCGTAACTCAGGACCTGCCGGACCAGCATAGGGTCTGACAATGGGTCCAAGGATTTCATCTTGATACCTAATGGCAGTCAGGGTGCCAATGGCTACCCTGCACTATTAATAACCTTCCAGCTTTAATTTTCCCAAGAAGCAACAGGCAGAAGATCCAGAAGTCATCAAGGAATGTCTTCAGTGACTCTTCTCTAAAATAGTCCACATTTGAGCTTTTTGAATAAGATGTTAGTTATTTCCTTTTCCAAGGCATGGCAATCGTGTTAACCTACAACAATCTCCATCTATTCAGATTTTGTCCACTCAAAGGAAACGTAATGATTTCTTTGGCAGCTGTGAATAAGGTTTACTCCAAATTATGTAACTTTCTGCCAGTGCTGTTATGTGAGGGTGTTATAGTGTCGTGTGCTTGTCTCATCATACATGCGATATAAAAGCTGATTCTCTCCATGACTGCCACTAAGAGCCAGCGAGGCATATCACTTGCCGCGTTGCAAGTGCGATTAGCTGGAAGCCTTTGCTGAACATATACTCCTACGCCGAATGAATGAATGAGATCTGGTTAGTGAATGAGCGAGTGGATGAATGAGAGATTTAAAATAGGTTACAACTTGGTCATAACTTCTGAGCCAGGAGCACGACTGGCGACAGATAAGAACGAGAGACTGCGTTGGAGAGCGAGTGGGTGGACAAGCGGTTCATAAGAGTTAATTCTCTGTCATGCTGAATGAAAGACGCATATCTGGGTAAGAGGACTTATTAGTGATAGGATATTATGGAAGTGGGAACTGAAGAAGTTGCTGAACTAGATTTTTCAGATGAACTTAATTAAGCAAAATTTCCCAAAAAGAGTTTTGTTTTTTGTTTTTTGGGGGATCCATGTGGACTCCCTATACAATTTCTTGTTGATTTTTAAAATTATTTTATTTCCTTTTAACTTTTTAAATGGAATGGCACCCAGCTATTTAGCCAAGCTGCTCAACTTATATAACCCCAAAAGATCCCTGAGATCATTTGGCTTTTTGCAGTCGCAGCCGCTTGACTCTGGAATAATCTGTTACTTGATATTTGTACTGGAGAGCCTATACAGTCATTTAAATCCCATCTTAAAACTCTTAGCTTTTAATTCAAGTTCAGTTTGAGTCCCATCAGGTTTTATGTTTTGGTGTCTTTTGCTTTAGTGCACAGTATGATGATGATATTGTAAATAATCGTGCCCTTTTTGTTTGTTTCTGGTAGTTAGAAAATCTCTTTTTCTTACCCATAAACTCATCTCATTAAAAATAGGCCAATAAATTATTAAATAAACAAACAAACAAACAAGGGCGCTTAGCAGAGCTCCGACCACTCCCACCCAAATATGTGCCACCCACTGTTGTCACACTCATCATAAATTATTAGATCACAAGGAGCAGACATTAATGTTATTGGCTTTTAAAAACTGTAAAATATGATTTTATATCCTTGAAAAAATTAAATGACTAAAAGAAAAACAAACAAATGTAAATTGCATGTGTTTGTGTGTGATGTTTTGTGTAGGGTTTGTAGTTCAACAAAATGTCATTATTGTATTTAAATGTATTTGTATTTTAATTTAAAATAGAAAAAGAATTGTCCAAGTATCAAATTTCATTGTGATAGATGAAAAATTCAGTGAGATATGAATTTTGACTGTGACCTTTGCATGGCATTACCATCTGACAGTAATGCTATTATTTTACCAATTTCCGCCAGTGTTAAGATATTAGCAATATTTTAAATTCTTTTCACAATAACATTGTATTAGTCAAATCTCATATTGTGACAGCCTCCAGACACTAGTTAAGTAGAAGAAGAGCACTTTAGTTTTGGATTACCAGAAGTACAAAGAAAACACAAAGTGCTGCTTGGCACAGCACTGAATGAATGCAGAAAGGCGTTTGAAAATCAAATGTTTGCTAACTGGTAAGCTTCTTGCGTGATGTGATTTGATCCCCGACATGGGATCCTCACAATAAAAATTCACACAGCTGTACAATACTAAAAGATATTGGAGGTTACCTTACCTGCTCCTAGTGTATCTAAACCCTTCAGAGGTGTGGAGAGCAGAAGAAAACTTTTTCTCATGGAATACAATATATCTAAAGCTGGGAGGAAGAATCAGTGTGACCTCTGTGTCATGTCAATCATTGCTAACACTCCCAGCTAGGACTGTGATATTAAGTGACAGAGACAACCTCCAGTCTGCAGAGGAGTGATTTGCTATATGAAGTTTCTTCTGCAGAGTTTCCCAGGTCCACAAAACGTGTGAGGACTGCAGGCTGGTGTTGGCCCTGATGTGCCCGAATCACGTCTCAAACCAATAAGTCATCTTCACCTGTCCCGCACCACTGTGTGTTTTTTACACCTCATTCAAAGCTGAGCAGCTGTTAGTGACTTTTATCATAAAAAGATGCAGGGAGACTTTGAAATGGTCCATGTTCTGTGAAGCATATTTTTTGATGGAGCTGTTCTGCTGTGCCACATGAACTTTAAATGACTCAGTAAAGACCCTGTAAATGTCAAATGTCTAACTTTCTCCCACTCTTGCTGTTTATTCCTTCTTTACACCCTTTCCTCTTCATCTTTCGCCCGTATGTGTGTCTTGCCCATCCTGTCCCGTCTTCATCTCTCTTTTCTAATTGTCCCCATGGCCAAGGGCATGGAGCCAGACAGGGAGACAATTATACAGAAGTTTTTGTTATGTAATTCATTATCCTGCTTTGACTTGATTGGCTTGCTTGGATGGAGTAAGGGTAGGAGAGAGGGGTAGAAGGGAGAGGAAAGAAGACAGTTCATGCATGGTGCACAGAATAAAAGGATGGCCAGAGATTGTTGTGGCTGGCAAGGCATTCTTACATGCATCACTGCTTTAAAAAAAAAATTAATCAAAATCTCTCTCTCTCTCTCTCTCTCTCTCTATATATATATATATATATATATATATATATACACACACACACACAAAGAGAGATGGTGCTTGGTGGAGTTTGGCTCTATCGGACTGTGCACAGGCTGACTGCTCCTCCTCCTTGTTCTCCTTATCACCGCTCCTCTCTGAAGGTCAAATATTACTCTGTTTGCTCAAAATGCTTGAATGAACACGCAGGGACACGTACAAATCTGTACAATTCATTACAAATCAGAGCACACTTGTTCATTATGTCAGGAGTTGTAGATATATTGTAGACTCCAGAAGACCACTGATGGCATCTGTGGCCTTACATGTAAATAAATAACCATTTCTTCAGTCAGACATCATAATGCATGACTCCACAGAGCCTCTATCGCTATCCAGTGACACATTGTTCAATGAAGCTGTTCATTGTGCTTGCAGCAAACATAAACGTAATCAAATTACAGCTGTTCTTCATTTTTCTAGGACACTTCAAAAACACCCGTGGTGCCACTTTGGCCATGCGGCTTTTATTTTCAACGTACGGCAGACAAAAAAAAAAAAAATATTTAAAAATGAGACAAGGGAAACATTTTGTTCAAGGCTGAAAACAGACGCTTGATTGTCTTCAAGATGATTTTAGGCTTTGTTGTCATTAAAATAAGAGAACTTTCAAATGCAGCTCTGCATTGTTTAGGGAAAAGCTGTTTTGTTCGGTCTCTGCTGGTGACTGGATGCCACACATAATGACGGGGCACCTGTCGGAATCAACCAAAAATTGCAAGGCTATTCTGACACTGTAGACAATGCATGTTGCATTTAAATAGAAGTTTTCTCAAAGAAGTGGTGCACAAAGATTGAGAAGTGAAGGGAAAAAAAAGATCTATGTCTGAAAATGGACAACATTATCTGAATGGGAGGCATTTTGGGAGGAAAAAGAGAAAGAGGAGGGAGAAACAGATCAACATGAGGCATCTTATAGCAGGGCCAATGTCCTCAGCATTATGTGTTTGTCATAATCTTCCTAATTCACCACTGTATTACATAATGCCGAGCAAAAAGGCCTTATTTTTATGTAATAACTGCTCACTACAGGAAATGCCCAAGTCAGTGTGTTATTCAGTTTTGTAGTCAGACTTGAGGAGCAGAGAATGGAACTGGGAATGCATTAAATAACCCTTCCCCAGGCAGCACCTACACAACAGCCTCAATCTCTCACTTCAGGAAATAAAACTCCAGGCTTAGCCGTCTTAATTGCTGTGTTTTTTTAACTGATATAATTGCTTCAGAATTCCTGTGCACGAATAACTCCGACACACAACTCTGTATTTAAAAGCCTCGGTGTGTTCAGTTTTCCGGGCTTTTGTTTCTCCTGTGTAATTTGAGATAGCTCTATCCATGATGCAAGGAGTCATGCTAGCAGCGTGACTACACAGATGCCAGTCAGTCTTCCAGTTTGGTGCAGACTAAGTAAGATGTCGGAATTGCCACAACATTTTATACTTACATTCATTGTCCTGACATGGTCCTAAAAGCTTTGATAGTCCTCGGATTCTTTTCTCCTCCATCAGGAGGTTGACATATGCAGTTTGGAGTAAAATGTGTTGACGTCTATTGGGTGGACTGTCTTGAGATTTTTCAGAGCACCACAGTTGATATATCCATCCATGATCCCTTTGGATGGATATATCAACTGTGGTGCTCTCAAGGCTTTGACTTTAGAGATGTCTAGCATCAGGCAGTCTGTGTGTGTGTGTGTGTGGGGGGGGGGGGGGGCGGGGTGGGGCGCAGGGCAGAAAAGGCAAATTCCCCACACAA